>NDXB01022460.1:441731-451892 GCA_002631895.1 Agapornis roseicollis
AAAAAAAAAAAAAAAAAAAAAAAAAAGGAAAGATAGCTGCATTTCTGGCTTCAAAACACACCCAGTGCTATCACTAAACATGTATCTTGTTCCAATTTTTGCTACCCATAACTCCATTGCAGCAGATTACGTTTTTAAGATGCATAAATGAAAAAGAAGTCATTTTAGAAAGAGAGAAAAAGGAAAAAGGCAAAGGACTGCAAAGCACATCACAGACATCACTGACAGCTTCAAACAAAACTGGTACGACAAGCCAAAGAAGTAACTAAATAATCTCTTCTGTTATGGAGATAATGGGTTTTGATTTCCAAAAACTGTATCAAATTTTGTATGTATTTGCACTGTGTTACAGTTAAGTGCTCTTTCCCCTTAACATTTGAAAGGGAACATACTCCAAAGGCACACTAGCTAGATTACATGGACACATTATAAGTTTCACAATCTTGAGAGCATCCTACTTTGATCTCAGAAGTTGATTGTTGGAGCCCCACAGAGCAAAAAGATAGCACAGGAGGGTCTTTTCACTGATACACACATAAGGAAAAATTTACGAGATTTCTGTGAAATTGCTTTGGTTTAGAATTTTTCTCAAGTGCTTCATTTCAACTATAAATAGAAAATAGGATCTTGTGACAAAGATGTAGTTGACATAGTGTGCAATTTATCATCTGTGAGCACATTTCAGAGTACTTGTCTCAAAGCTGACATGCTGTGTGGACTGTGGAATATGACTACTTTAATATATTCCATGACAAATGGAAGCAAAAGTAGCTGGGATGCAAACAATCCACAAAGGAAATTCTCTATTGACCGTCCTGATTTGGACTTCTTTGTGATAACAGATAACCTTGTGGAGCCGTAAGTCTTACAGCTTAAACGGAAAAAACATTGCTTCTCTGGCTTGCTTCCTACCATGCTTTTGCCGTGGCTTGTAAAGTCCTATTCCTGGAAGCAAATTGTTAAATAGATTTGACTCCTTCCCCTCAAAATACCACAGACATGCAAATGATCATTAACATATATGCAGACAGCCACTGAGGCCAGCAAACTAACAAACAAAAATTAAATAATTCTATTCCAGGGTTGTCGCTCCTTTTCACAGTATCTTTCTCCTGGAAACCATTTCTAGCAAGAATGAAATAATGGTTTACAGTAGACCACTCATGATAAAACATATTCTTCCACATCTCAGGAGGCAGACCAATGTGTGTAAATACAAGTTTACTTTAATCGTACCAGCACAACTGAATGAAGCAGCAGACCTCATCTGTCAAAATCCAATGTAACATGTCAAGGGCTGTAAGTGATTTAAAGCTGCAGTACCTAGGAGGTGAGGTGCCCAACCTCAGAAAGCAGATGCTGACTATTACAGGAGAGGGTTCTAGCTTCAAGCCCACCTTAATTTTGGCTTCAGTGACTATCTGATAGTGATCACGCTTGGATTTTCACTGTGAATTTATCTTTTTTTTCTTCTTTGTGCTCTAAACCCTGCCCATATGCAGCAAGGGCAAACTCATAACTTTAGCACAGATTAATGGCCAAGTGTTTCAAAGGTTACCCTGTCCCTCCAAGTCACTTTCTAACCCTCTTCGCACAGGTATGAATCCAAAGCGATGAGTTTGGCTCCAGCAGAAGTCTCTGGATTTGCACAGGGATAACTGACAGCAGACCTTGGCTCATTGTTTTTGTTTTACAATTTTCATAATAAGTGAAAGCAACGCAGACAACAGTTCTTACACAATAAGGCTTTGGCCAATATTTGTCCATTTTTTCCTCTGCTTCCTTTAGTACCTGCTTCTTCTACGCAAGCAGTGCGTACCCTTGCAACTGGTAACAGCAATAGACTTATAATCCAGGGGACACGCCACCAGAGGGCAATGAAACACGTCAACCGCATCAACATCTTATAGATGGAGTTTTTTGGCCCCAAGTCTGGCATGTGAAAAGCTCTTCTGTTAGCCATGGACACATTTGCAGCTGCCATGTGTTTTAAGACCGCAGCCAGTCTGTGCTTCTGCCTGACATTATAAGAAGAGCAGGCTGCAACTACTTGTCCTGTACTGATCAAACCTTGCAGAGCTAGAAGCTTCCGTAGTCCTAACTAGGACCTTAAGAGTCCAAGACAAGTACTTCCACTGTAACTTTTCACCCAAAACTGCCAACAAGCCTTCAGCTTCACATTCATTGACACCCCTGCATATACATGCAGCTCAAGCGAGGGAGAGATCCAAGCTCTGCCTGAGTCCCACTAGCTGGGAAGTGGCTCGTTCAGATGAATTTGATGTTACTTGGGAGGAAATTACGATGTTCTCTGGCTCATGATAAACTGTCATTGTGGAGTTTTCACTCTTCTGGGGTGCTTTTCACTCTTCTGTGCCTACTTACAATTGCTGCTTTTGAAATCCAGTCAGTGACTAAGAATAGGTTATACATCATTTTAGTGCATCTCTATGCATAGAGATATATGTAATACACCTTCAGATTCAAGTCATCTTCCAACATTTTATAAATTTGAAGAGCAATATATGGTCATTGATTAACTACAGATCAAACCTGAATCTTGCATTTGCAGGTGACCAATTTACTAGTGATACCATTTAACAATCCCCCTTGGGCACCAGAAACTATTACCTGGGATTTTAAGCACAAGATGCAGAATTGGGTGTCCTAGGTAAATTCTAATTTGCTCTAAATCAGCTGCCTATTTTGACAGTCCATATATTCAGAAGGTGCTTGGGTGGAATGTGCACAGATGTCACCTGGTTTAAAAATATGTGTTTTATACATATATGTATGACCTATGACTAGCTGGCTAATAGCTCTGCATCTGTCCTGGTCTCAGCTCTCGATTACACCAGAACAAGCTCAGAATTACGCATGCAGCTTCCAGGTATTGAGAGAGTCTTCTCTGTTTTCCTTGCCACTAATCTGATCAAGGAAGGTGCTGAAGTCCATGAGAGCCAAAGTGATTTCACAACTTAACAGAATCAGCATCTTAATCACATTAAAAATATTTCATTAATACAAAGCCAAGGAATGAAGGCAAACATTTACCATAAGTAATGAGAGCTTTTGAAAACAAATGTGCTGCATGTTAGACATTACAATCCAGAGTAACTTTTGTCTTCCATGCATGAGTCAGAAGGTTAGATTAACTTTCAACACTACTATACTGGCATTTACGATTGGTATCTTAAAGACTGGTACTATGGTGGAGTTTGCATAATTACCAGTGAAGGAACACAACTCCAACAGGTACAAAAATAGAGTTCAAGAAAGTCTGAGAAAAACAGACTTCAGAAAACTCTGAGAATGCTTTAGTCTTAGGGACTAGGATAAGGTTTCTGTAAGAAGAAGGAAAGTAGTTGGGGCATGTAAAAGAGGAAGTGATTTAAAAAGTAGGGTAGGAGGGGAAGGAGAAAAGAACTGAGACTGGGATTTGGAACAAGATTCTGTAAATGTTGTTTTAACTATTAATTGAAGAGTAAACAGCCTATTAAATTCTCATGGAATATGTGCATGAAAAGCAGTAGCACAAGTCAGATCTGCCCTATGTGGATGCTGTTTATGAAGCAGCCTCCTTGGAAATGTTCCTCAGACTTTGGACAAATGAACTTTATGGAGGTTGTAAGCTTGAATACGGAATGCTTCTTGTTTCCATCTGCCTTTGGCTTGTACAGTTCCTTGAGGGCTTAATATAGAGACAGACATTTAGTGGAAAGAACAGTTTATTGAGAGGCAAAAGCACATTCTAGGAGAATGCACTAGGAGAAAATACAACACCAACCCAACCCACAACCAACCACTGGTTTCTACAGAAATGAAACTATTGCAAAAGAAAAATGTTTTTAAAAAAGTACATGCATTTTTCATGGAGTAAGCCTAAAGCACTTATTTATATTTCATCTCTGTATGACACGGTTTTGCTCATCTAATTCCATTTAGAACATTGCAATTTTTGTTTCAAATGTCTCTGTGCTGAAATGCATTCTCTAAAGTGCCCTGGAGCTGCTGGTATTGTGAATGTTATCTAAATGACTCATTTGAATTTTTAAGGATAGCTCAGCTTAGAAATACAATATTCTGTTTTTCAATTATTTTTCTTTAAAACTTTTCAGTTTGGGGTGCAAAAAATAAAGATGTAGGACAGATAACTTTTGAATGAAGTCACACACAATTGCTGCTGTTTTCTATTTTATGAGATGAAGCCAGACATGTGCAAATAGTGCAGTTTCTCCTGATATGCACAGGGTGAATCACGATTGCTTAGAGCATTCCTGCAAAGGCCATTTCATGAAAAATACAAATCTCTCTCTCTCTCTTTAATCAGGAAACAAAGAACAACTATCAAACACTGCTGCTTATACAATGTCTGTTCCTATTGTGCTGCTACACATTCTACAAATAGCAGACCTTTAACTTAGCATTTCATGCATACGTTGTCTTTGCACACCTGCATAAGCCTGTAGAGTGAAATTGTAGCTCCAGTGAAATGGAAATTTTCATAAACTGCATACTATACCATAATATTATGCACACAAATATTTACAAATAGTTGCCTGCACATAGAACAGATTAGGTTCTGTGTCATGTATATCACAGGGCCACTAAAGCTGCAAAGCCTATATTTTGAAGGTAGGCTTTGTTATTTTGCTGAAGTAGACAGACTTAAGGGCTAAATAATATTCTTTTCTGAAACCGAATTCAAACTCAGGAATACCTTATCAACACTGACACTGGAAAGTCACTGTAGAAATGATACTCCTGTAGTAGCAGCACACAGTAAGACAGGAATTCATTTGTTATCTAGCTACTTTAACTACAAGAAGAACGTTCTGAGTTACCTTTTTTTTTTTCACACTAGATGTTTCTGTACAGAACCAGAATGCTAATCGAAGGGCACATCCTTTCAGGCAGTACAGATACTTATTTGAGATCAATCTATAGAATTGCATGTTTTCACCTGTAGAAATGCACAATCTGAACTTTATTTGTTGACTGGTCTCTGCAATTAAATTAAAGGTAGCTGGTCTTCTGCTTGATAGAGAATAAGCTTTTCTTAGGCTGCCAGGACAAGTCCTCTGAAGAAGTCAGGCCATTTTCCAGAGCAGAAAAGCATGCTTTCCTAAATAACCACCCCAGCCTCAACCATACATATAGATATAATTCCCTAAAAATTCAGACAAAGGAGGGTACCTGGTACACCTACTGTGTATTCACAGACGGTTAACTTTAACCAAAACATCCTAGTTGATGCCTAAAGACTTTAGTGAGGAGAAAGCACTTCTGTGCTTAGAAGACTATATGCCACAGACACAAGGTTGGCAAGACTTAAGGAAGCCCTGCAGTGGCAAGGAATTAATCATCTGAGATGTACACAAATGATCCTAGCAGATGAACCACACCTCATGCTGTGTGAGGTGAAAGATCCACAGAACCTGCCAACCTGACTCAGGGAAAATTCCCTCCAAAACCAACTAAGACAATCTGTAATCACTCTCTATACTACCTACAGGGAGATCTTCTGCTCTGGCCAATATCTAATGCTTCAGGGGAAAGCAATTAGTAACAATGAAAAGAAGCAGCATGCAGAAATCTTTGTTCATTGCACAAGGGAGGAGATTCAACCTACCCTGATAGTCTTCAGATAACTCACTGGAAATCTGGCCATGACATACAGTCTATTAATTGTCTTTTTGTGGAGTTGCTAGCTATAACCTTTTGAGTGCAATGTTTTACCCTATGTAAAGGGACAAGCGAGGCTAGCTGCACAGGGACACAGCTGTCAACCCCAGGCTTCTCAAAAGGCTTGAAATGATCACAACTACCTCTCTCTGTCCCTTCCCCAAAGGGACACTCTCATATTCAACAGACCTCACATCCAGAAACCAGCTTCTCATTTCAAGACTGAATTAACTGAACTTTGCTTCTGTCAGCCATGTGGAAAAGCCTCTGCTATCAGGTATCTTCTGCAAAGTGACCTCTCAGCCTCCTCTTAAATTAGCTGAATGAATACTCTGAATTCTTTAAGTCTCTCATCCCAATGCTTGTTTTCAAGCCTTTAGCTCATTTTACAGCCCAGTTTGAGCAGAAAAGGACACATCGCCCAAGGAGGAAGCTTAGAAACAGTACTGTTTCTCATTTTCATGGACCACATCAGCTGGTTTTGCCATATCAAAGTAGAAAAAATTCAAGTTAAAGAAATTATCTGTGATGCCACCCAAGTCCTTCCACTAGCAACTGCTTTTCAAAATGTGACTTACTGCATTCTCCATTCCAATATATACTAGCTAGGGCTTGACCGTATTAAAAACCACCATTTTGCTGGAGCAGAAATATTGAACCAGATAATCACTCTTTATGGGGCCTTATTGCTTACTTCCTCACTAATCCTTGCATTGGACTCGACCAGCAAATGTTATACATCATTGACTACATCACTGATCAAGATTTGCCTTCCCCATCCTCTCAGTGTATGGAGAGTAAATTTACCATGAAGGTATCTGAAAGAGCCTGAATGAATTGTGGTAAGAAGATGCTCACCTGTAGATGCTGTC
Source organism: Agapornis roseicollis (assembly GCA_002631895.1). Taxonomy (NCBI): domain Eukaryota; kingdom Metazoa; phylum Chordata; class Aves; order Psittaciformes; family Psittacidae; genus Agapornis; species Agapornis roseicollis. Next base: position 448,289 of record NDXB01022460.1, read on the forward strand.
ACAACTGGAAGCAGGGAAAGATTCTTCAGTAAGTATTTTAGGCAGTGCATAAGCTATGAAGCTGAAGAATTTTAATTCACTTGTACAGAGAAAACAGAAAAAAAAGTAGAGGACGGATTTTGCTCAGGGGATGTCAACTGCATTGCTGATTGAGGTGGAAAATCTGTGAAGAAGCCCCTTGTTAGAACTGCTGGCAGTGTATCATCAAGCGCTGCACATGCTTCTCTGCACCAGGCAGGGATTTCTCATTTCATGTATCATTCAGAACTTGCTGTAACCCGTCTAAAAGTCACATTACATTGTCATACACTCCCATTAACACAAAGACCTTCACTTCATGAAGAAACTGGCTGCTCTGGAAAACAGGCATAGGGAGCAAGTACTACACATGGCCTTTTCACATTGAGATGCTTCACCAATACACTTCAGCGAGGGAGTAGTGCTTCTGCTGAGGTTGAATTGCATCTCCTCAGCTTTCAGCACCTGCATGGGGCTTTGTACCTGGGTTCTCCACATCTTTCTATCATCCTTCTCCACCAACAACATATCCCATGCCAATTCTAGTACTTACAACATTCCCAGCCAAATTAAACACAGGAGTTGCTGTCAACAAATAACAAATTTTCTGAAACTTAAGGAAATATCAGCAACATATCTTAAACTATGGCTATATTAGGTTATTGGCTATAACCCTATTCCCTAAAGAGAGGAAGGCCAGGCTATACTGTGTCTTCTTTTTCCTTTGGCAAAACCACTACAAAGTAAGCCATGCTGAAAGTACATGCTATACTCCTAAAGACTTCACTTTTTAGATGAGTTATCAAAGGCCTGACCAAAGTAATTTTTGTGCCAGCATTTGCACATCAACTCCAGTATGCTAGCCAAATACCAATTCAGGTTCTGCCACGTGAAGAGGAAAAAAAAGTCTTGCTGCTGATTCTGTTGAATAAATTAGTTTAATTAGTTTTTACTACTGTGCACTAGTGACATATGATATTACACAGTTGCCACACTCTGTACTAGAAGTAGTCATCATGCATGTGTGAGCAATCTTTGCATTGCTCTTATTCCAGGCTCTTTTAATTCTTTGTGTGTCCTGTGGGATGAGACAAAGTTGCTATATAATAGGAGATTAATTATGCTGCTATTTAGACACAATCTCGCTGATTCTTCCTCTGACTTCTAGTGCAACAAATCAGTGCAAAAAAGTAATGGAGCTTTGCATCAGGCAATACAAAATAGTAATTAAACTGAATCGCACTCATGCCTAATATAAACAGCTAAATACACAAACCATCCACTGTCCATATTCACAACAGGCAAGAATGCGGCTCACCTGGGTTAGAAGAAACTGAAAAAGGGCATTTTAAGGTGCATCATTTGGCTTTTTTGCCGATACTAAATGAAACGTTTCACAGAACATACTACAAGAGTCCAGCACGATGGTGGTGGATCTAGTGCAGGTGTAAGCTAGTTTCTTTGCTTCCTGAATCTAACCATTATGATGACACTAGTACCTTTTTTTTTTCTCTTTCAGAACTGCATCCTTTCCAAAATTGCAAAGTCTCTGTCTATGGAAGCAGTATTGGAGCCCCAGAATGACAATGACCTGGCAATGCTGAGGCATGTTGACTCTACTACTTCTCCTATTCTTCACTCATGTAGTAGCTAAAACAGAGGTTTCATTGGTCAGGAATGCCATGACATCAATATTTCAAATTGCCATTCTAGAGTAGGAAAATGAAATAAACATAAGTTAGACTAGGATTTATAAATTTCCACACCTTCTATTTTTTGCCCATTGCATCTACCTGAATGTGCTTGATAATCTTTCACGGTCAAAGAAAAACGTCAAAATTTAATTTGACCAGTGTTTTCCTTTAATCTTTGCAGTTTCTACATGTCTGATCTTATCAAGTTACAAAAGCATTGCCCTGCTACAGAGGCAGAATTGACCAAGGAAGCTGCATGAAAGTTGGATATATTTTTAGAATACAAACAAGAAAACACTGATAGGGAAAGGGTCAAATCAGCATCATAAGCTATGTAGGCTGTGGAACTTGCCACTACCATCTTCCACCCCAAAACCATAGATGTTTAACAAGGCATCTGTTAGTAATTAAGCAAAATGAGACTATATCCATAGCTATATTATTATTTACACAAATCATAAGTTAATTATGAGTATTCAATATTAAGAAAGTTGTATAACTGTACACACTGCCAGTGTTCAATTATGGCCCACAGGTAAAAATTAAAACTTTAAATAGCTGTACCAAATATCACTGGTTTAACACTTGATTTGTTAACTTCATGAACAGTCCTTGCAGTCTTAACCCCACCTATTGGCTGTGCAGCCCATGAAACATTGTGTTCAAAGAATAGCTTTAATAGCAAATTGTAAACAGACTGACAGAGATAATGTCAATGAAGCCTAAACAGCAAAAAGAGCTCTAAAAAGAGCTCTTATCTTTTGCTAAAGAGTAAAAGAGAAGAGCAGAATGAAGCCTTGAGGACTGGTGGCCTGGCTACTAGAAACTCTTGGATCTTTACCTTACTCCTGGTAAAGTGGATTGCACCACTTCACAAAAACTTTTCCTCCCTCTAAAATGTTGTGAAGCTTGGGGTTATACTTATTGCTTGCACCAAGCATGTGACAACCAGCACTGATGACTGAGTGATATTAAATACCAATACCAGTGGCATTAGGTGGTATAATGCTACAACAGTGAAGCCATTTACTAAAAGGGCTCAAGACACTTGAATGAGCAAATACATCTTAGAATCATAGAATCATAGAATAGTTAGGGTTGGAAAGGTCCTTAAGATCATCTAGTTCCAACCCCCCTGCCATAAGCAGGGACACCCCACACTAAACCATGCCACCCAAGTTTTTGTCCAATCTGGCCTTGAACACTGCCAGGGACAGAGCATTTACCCCTTCTTTGGACAACCCATTCCAGTGCTTCACCACCCTAACAGGAACGAATTTCTTCCTTATAGTCAATCTAAACCTCCCCCCGTTTAAGTTTGGACCCGTTACCCCTTGTCCTGTCACTACAGTCCCTAGTGAAAAGCCCCTCCCCAGCATCCCTATAGGCCCACTTCAGATACTGCAAGGCTGCTATGAGGTCTCCATGCAGCCTTCTCTTCCCCAGGCTGAACAGTCCCAACTTTCTGAGCCTGTCTCCATATGGGAGATGCTCCAGTCCCCTGATCATCCTCGTGGCCCTCTGGACTTGTTCCATCAGCTCCATGTCCTTTTTATGCTGAGGACACCAGAACTGCACACAATGCTCCAGGTGAGGTCTCACGAGAGCAGAGCAGAGGGGCAGGATCACCTCCTTGGACCTGCTGGTCACGCTCCTGTTGATGCAGCCCAGGATACGGTTGGCTTTCTGCTCTGCAAGCACACGCTGTTGGCTCATGTTCATGTTCTCATCGACCACCATCCCCAAGTCCTTCTCTGCAGGGCTGCTCTGAATCTCTCNCCTGTCAGCCCAGGATACGGTTGGCTTTCTGCTCTGCAAGCACACGCTGTTGGCTCATGTTCATGTTCTCATCGACCACCATCCCCAAGTCCTTCTCTGCAGGGCTGCTCTGA
>NDXB01022462.1:0-23617 GCA_002631895.1 Agapornis roseicollis
AACTGCCTCACAAAGCGCCTTGACCCGCCATGTTTGACTGCCTCGGCCCGCCATGTTTGACTGACCTGGCCCGCCATGTTTGACTGCCTCGGCCCGCCATGTTTGACTGCCTCGGCCCGCCATGTTTGACTGACCCAGCCCGCCATGTTTGCCCGCTCTGTTTTCCCGCCATGTTTGCCCGCTCTGTTTTCCCGCCAAATTTTCCCGCTCTGTTCGCCGCGCTCCCGCGGCAGGTTTTTAACCAATCACAGCTGCCGCTGAACCTCCTGGCTCCGCCCCCGGTGAGTCAGCTGACCACGGGAGCTGCGCTGCCGGCTCCTGGGCAAGCCCTGTCAAGGCCTTGAGGCTCCCTCCTCGCTGGCTCCTGAGGGGAGGCTCCTGGGCGCTGATCCCTCTGCTCCGCTCCACTCCGATGATCCAGGCGTCCTCTCTCAGCCGCTCCTCTCAGCAAATGATCCAAGGAATATCTAAGGACCTTTCTGAAGGAAACATCGCATCTGAATTGAGGTACCTTTATCCTTTTCTTGCAGTGCCAAATTAAATAAGCATTCACCTTCCTCCCCCTTACCTGGGCAGTATATGATAAAGTATATGATGAAGGGGAAGGGGGTTTGGTTGACAGAAGCTGTTAAATAAGGAAAGAGCTGGAGAACCCACCCTAACCCATCCACTACCTGTTGCTTTCATGGTGAACTGGACCTTACACCTCCCTGGCAAGCCCTGTGCCTTGCAGCGCTGTGAGCAATTGAGCACGAAGCTGGCTCAGCAGCTGACAGCACACTAAGCTTTACAGCAAGCAGCCTCATCCTTACTCCTCAGCATAGGGACAGTCATATAGGTTGGGGTTATTAGACTACCTTTGCAGTGCAAAGAGCCTAGTTAGGTTCAAGTGGGGCAGGGAAACTGGTCTTGCAAGAGAGAACTGGGACAACTGGAGCAGTGAAGTGTGGGTAGCAAAGATGGACAGACTGGGGATAGGTAGAAATAAGCCCATATGTGTTCTTCTCTACTCACCCCTTTCAAGGGAATATGTTCCTCACCATTCATGCCATTGCTCCCTCCCTTTTCCCCCACCACATATATCTTGACTTGATGCTGTTTGAAATCAAGCACTTGGTTTACCCTCCTCAAGCAGAGCTGATCTCTCCCAGCGTGACTCTGACTGCAGCAGGAGACACAGTGGGATGCTGGATATGGAAACCTGGCATTAGTATCACTTTCAGATGACAGCAGATTAGAGAGCTGGACCTGGAAGTGAATTAATATAGGGCTAGGATTCACTCAGAGGGTTTGCTGCTGTCATGTGCCTCTCAAGATGTGAGAGAGAATTAATGTGAGGGGCTGGGATCTGCTTGGAGCACTGCGATGGTTGCCTGCCATCCTCAGGGAGCAGGGAGCAAGTGAGCACAGGGGATAGGTTTGCTCCAGAGCCTGCAGGTATCCCAAGGAGCAGAGGGGAAGGTCATTTAGCTCCTGATGAGCTTCCAGGCTACCAATTAACTGATCCAACACCCACTAGTATGGGTCGGTTTAACCACAAATAAACACCCAGTTGGTGTGATCCTGAGGGATTCATACTCTTCACTGTGTACTGATGCAAATAGGGGTCTTGTGGAAAGCCGCATGTCCCAGGTCTCCAATCAACCAGTCAGGGAACAAAGCACCCTCAGATCCACTGGGACCCATCCATGTCCATGGACAAATATATTAGCTAAACCCAACAGGTACTGATGCTCTGTAGGGGCAGGGACAGTGCAGGGAAGGAGAACAGCAACTGAACTACACACATCTGGGTAACAGAAATTCATGTGCAGGATGTGCTGATGATCCAGTAGCAGAGACTTTCCCATAGACTCACATCCCTGAAATAACAGTTCCAGAGATCCTTAAACAATTTATCTCACCCTTTGAATCACAGAGAGCCAACCTGCAGCTTTTTGCCTACATGCAATCTGCCAGGAGAGGTTATATACTTCCATCCTCTCCCATTCCAATGGGACAAGGACTTTGGCTGGGAGCAGTCTGGTGGCCACAATCAGCATGTTCTTACTTTCTGTGGTCCACAAAGCACCTCCCCTCTCACAGTGAACTTGTTTGCCCTCATCAGTGCACACTCACAAGGACTTGTGTATAGGTGTGTTTGTAACAAGCAGGAACAGAGAAAAGAGTGCAGAAATGATGGAAAGAATGATCCGTCACTGTAATGGAAAGTGAACCACATTTTGGGGAGGTTAATGGTTATTTAAAGCAATGTACCCCTGAGCCAGAGGCTCTGCAGGGCAGGAGGCAAAGGGAGGATTTGCTCCCCCTTTTCCAAGGGAAAGAGAGGTTTGGTGCCTGGAGCATAAACACAGCTGAGGATTCTGCAAATAGACAATATCCTTCAAATGCAGCCTAGGGATGAGATGGAATCATTTTATACACCCGATTTCTTGAGAAGAGAAAACAAACCAAAACAAAACAGGGAGGGAGTGGGCCCTTGGAAGCAAAATAAAGAACAATGGAAAACTAAGCACTGGAGGAGAAGGCTCAGAATAATTACATTGTGCAAGCATCCTGCTGGGAAGTAGCATATGCTGGAGAAGCCCTCACTGGGGACACAGGATGAGCAGGTGGGAGGAAGGCCAGGCAAACCATCAGCTTCAAAGCAGCACAAGTTCCAAACAGCTCCAGCTCCTGTGAGGTCAGCATAATAATGCCAAGGATGAAAATATCCTTGTGTTTAAAACAAAATCCCTTCCTTCCATTGCCAATAGCACCAGGTAATGAGCAGCAGGTAAGGGACTAATATTATAACAGATATTTGGGTCGTGAGCTGTCATTTAGTGTGGGCAAGATAGGTGTATGTCACTTGGTGCCCCTGCTAAGAGCAAAGAGATGGCTCAAAGACACAGGGGAAACTGAGAACTGGCATTGAATTGTTTAACTGAGGTTGGAGATCTGGTCTCACTTTACACAGCACTGAGCACAGAGGGGTCTGCTGATTGGTTTCTAAGGATCAACATTACTGGATTGAAGTTATGATGTCCCAATGAAATAGATGAAACGTTAGGAACCAGTGCTTTGTAGGAGCGTTGAAAACAGCTGAGTCAGAAACTACTGGCAGTGCACTCGGTGTGGGAAGCGAGGCTGAATGAGGCCAATGTTCTTGTTGCAGTTGGGTTTGTGTTGTTAGGAGAAGCCTGACAAATGCTTTTGTACCTTTGTTTCTGACAGCCCTGCACATATTATATTTAAATTTTTTAATTTAAAACAGATTTTAAATGTTTATGGTTTTTTTTTTAATGGGAACATCTTGGCCTTGCTCTGTAAAGATAAGTATGGGTTTAGAGAAAAAGAAATTCCAGCTTCTCTCCTGAAAATGTTCCACTTAAATTTCAGTTCCCTTTGGTGGCGGAAGCAGCATATAGGAAGCAACTATATGTTCTGTAGTTTTAGGGTCCAAATTATGCCAAGCTGTGGGATCATCACTGCAAAACCCACCTGGACATGCCCACGAGAGGCAGAACCTTGCTGCTTCAGCACTGCCCTTGGCCCCATAATTCCCCCCTTTCACCTCTCTGTGAAGACACTGCTACAGGAGAGTGATGTCCTTATAAATCTGTGTCCAGTGGTTTTCAGTCTGGAGTTTGGGAATCCTGGGAGGCCCTCCATTATTTTTCCTAATGGATCCATGAGTGGTAACTGCAGAGATCAAGTCTGTTGTGACAGAGCTCACATCTGCTATGCAGGGTCTATGCGTCCCTTGGGGAAGAAATTAGGGAGTCAACAAACTGCAAGATGTGAAACCCATTGCTGCAGACAGGCATGGTGCCTTCACCCTTTATGCAATAAAAATGAACCTACACAAGCACAGATGCACTTTAAATACCTGTGTTTACTAACTCAACTCACAATGCCCAATCTATCAACATAGATTTATCTGCTCTGGCTGGTTGTGACAGCTTTCAAGTAACACAGAAAGCAGCAAACCCCTCTAGAGGGCTTGCAAAATGCTAGGAGAAATACTCTGTTAGCTGCACAGTATGTCCACACGAGCACATCAGTGATACCTGGGGTAGTTTGTTGCATTGAATGTTCTATAAAGATAAGGCAAATACCTTAGTGTGCATCTCTTCCCAGCTCCCATGCCTCCCTGCCTACCCCAGAACCCAACTCATTCTTCCTGCTCAGAAAAGCTGTGACTGCCTCATCCCTGGCAGTGCTCAAGGCTTGGTTGAACAGGGCTTGGAACAATCTGCTTTAGTGGAAGGTGTCCCTGCCCATGGCAGGGGTTGGAGCTGGATGAGCTTTAAGGTCCCTTTCAACACAAACCATTCTGATTCTATGATTGTATGAAAATTGGGAAATGTCATTCATACAGAACACTATTCAGTGACTCTGCTGTCAATCCCTGGCACTTGCATTTCGATATCGACCAGCTCCATGGCAATTGAGGGGAAATGCAAGTGATGGAAGAGTGAAGAGATCAGCGCTGAGCCAATCTTCCAGCCCAGATGGTAGGAAGCCCCTTGCTGTGTATCTCCCCCATCCCCCATATTTTAAAAGGGAAAAAAGTACCGAAAGAGAAGTCTTTCCTTTTTCTTTGTTTTTAACCAGAAAAGGACACTGCAGTTTTCCAGGTTCCAGCTTGCATGAATGGTCCAAGCCAATCAGCATGTATGAATGTTTGATTGAAAAGTCGTTCACTGAGAGAGAATAAAGCAAAACAATGGAGGGCAGGAGGGAACAAGGCTGTGGATGATAAAAAACCCCTGAGCTTAGTGCTTGGAGAGATTGTGACCATTTCTGTAATACAAATCTCCCCCTAGACACCTGCTGGGGAGGGTAATCTGGAAAGCACAAGAGACATAAGGTGAAGAGTTAAAGCTCCCAGCTCAAAAAGCAACAGGCTGGAGGATGCAAAGGTTGCACTGAGACATCCAGGGGGAATAAGCATCTCTGAAAAGCCACCTTCATTTCGTGCTTTGTCAAATGGGGATTGCAACACAGCCACCCCTTGTGCCCATCCAGAGTTCCAGCACTGAGTTACTCTCCTCACTTCATGTAATACCCCTGCCTGCAATGACCATACTGGTTTATATCCCTAATGCTGTTACTCTCTAGCTTCTTAGTGTTGGATTTTTAATTTCATCATCCTAAAAGAGCCTAAGAGATACAGCTCCTATGGTGCACTAGGCACAGGAGACATTGTGAGTCAGCAGCAACCACCAGAGAGTAAAACACACACATACTAATGCAGCCCATGTCATGGAGGTCACTGGATGTATCAGGTTTTTGCCTCTGTCTCTGCTGTGCAATTAAGCTTATAAACAGAGGAGAACATCCATATATAGAAAGGGTGAAAGAAATGAAAGAAAACCTAATTATCCTGTCAGGGACAGCAGTGAGATGGTTTACATCTCCTGGTTGTATAAATGGTCTGTGGGTAGAGAGCTGCCAGGTTCTACCCCAGAAGTGGCTGCCTTTCAGTGAGATGATGTCTCTGCTGCTTCTCCATGGACAGGGTTCGTAAAGACAGTTGGGCTGCACAAACAACCTATTGGCATCAAAAAGAGATGGTCATAACCCCTTTCCCATGCTGTTCTGGACATCCTCTCTGTGTTCTGGCTGTGCACATGCCTTGGTTTAGCTCTGGAGCTCACTAGACTGTACAATGAGCCAGCTCAGGTCTTTGATGTATCAGAAAACTAACCCAGACCCCCAAAACCGTGTGAATTTACCTCATTGAATATGACATCACTCAGCATTTTTATAGTGAAAAGATTTCCCACGTAACAACCTCCTCCTCACTTTTCCCTATAGACTGTGTCCCATTTCACCTTGACTTCTTGACTGTGTTGTCATCCACACTTGGGGAAACAACTAAGTCACTTGGTAGCATTTCACACTTGGTTAGCAGCAGTGAGGGTGACGTTTTCAGGAGTCCCCAGGTAGTGGTGTTGCAGTGTTACAAGCTCTTTTCCTTAACCCTTGTGCAGCACTTAGACCTAGAGAGTGCTACGCTCTGGGTGATGCAGGCAGAGTGAGATGGACCTGAAGTCTGATCTTAGAACCCAACCTTTAAAGTGGACTCCCCTCAAAGCTGAGTGGAATAACAACCCAATGGTGAGGTTTTAGCTTTACACACACACATACACCTTGAGCTCCTAGTGGCTGCTCTCCAAAACTGCTCTGAAATACCCCATAAATCGGAGCAGAGTAATTGCAGTGTATATTCTAATAACTGCAGCTGTAATAACACCCCCTCCTCCCCACTTTCCTCTTTAGGGGTGATCTGCCAAAATGAGCAACGAAATTACTGTGTCTGTTCAGCAAATTCTTCCTGACAAAATCTTTAAGAGTTGACAAGAGTAATATACTGAAAATTAGTTTAGAAGTGTTTCAAGTTTCAAAAAATCAATCAAAATCAAATTAAGTTCTGAAGACACTGTCTGTAGAGTTTAAGGAAAATAGACATCAGCTGCTGCAACATTGGTTCACGGCCTCAGCTTCTGAGCAGGAGACTTACATCTTCTCTGCCACCTTTTCTGGCTTAGGGTGCCATGGTACAACTGATCGCAACGGTTCGCTGATGGCTAACCTGGTGAGCTTGGGTACCAACCACAAGAAACCCAGTGTAAGAAATCTGCGACATAGTATTTCCTCCATCCAAAGGCTATGCCTTAACCATTAATCCATCAATTGTGAGTTAAAGAGAAGGTTTTCCCACCTGCATCCTTATAACCCCTTTCAAGACTTCTTTATCCCAATGACAGATAGGGGGAAAAAAAATGAAGCTCATAAAGATCATCATCAAGGAGGAAAATCAGTTTATAACTAAATCTATTGCAAAAGCTGGTAGGACCAAGCATGGACTAACCCAAAACAAGGGCAGAGTTAAAGTCCCTTAAGTATTGCTCATGAACTTTGCTTCCTTCTTGGCTGTGTGATCTCAAATAAGTAAAGTTTATACTGGCCCGTGTACCAGTGGAGCTTGGGACTCACTGTCTTGCTGAGAATATGGGAAAACTGCATGAGTTTGTCCTGTTTCTGAGGGATCTGAGCCTTTCTGGGTAAGCAGAGTGCATGGCTTGCTCAGCTGCACCACCTTATTTGCCCTCCATCCATATGATACCCTGATCACATCTTGGCCCAGCAGATCCAAGAGCTACTGACCTACAAATCCTCAGCCATCTGCCTTGTAATTCAGCCTCAGCCCAGCTCTTCTAGCTCACTGCTTCAGCACTCACTTGCAGTGGATGGGCTTGCTTCAGGTTTCCAATTATGTTTTTCTTAATTATATTCCTCCTTGGGGTCCTAAAGGCCCTGGAAATTTCCCCCACACACACTTTGTCTTTTCCCATAACTGTGAGTCAACAGTTCAATTATAGTCTCTTTATACAGGCACAAGAATTTGTTTCTTGGGCAAAGTTCCTTGATAAGATGATATGCTACATAAGTGTCTCTAGCAAAACACATTTCACAGTGAATTTATCTCTGCACAACTTCTCCGCCTTATAACACCTTATCATTCCCAGCCATCTCAAGGCACTTTCCAAAAGGTGTGCAATAATAATACTTCACAGTTATACACAGCCTTTCATGGAAATAGCTCAGTGCTGTATAGAGAGAAGCACACAGCTCCATCAAACACCTGGGAGTGCTGAGGCAAGGGATGTGGAAAGGAATGGCCTAAATGGATTAGGAAAATGTAGGGCTTATGATGGAGTCCAGGACCCCACAGAAACCCCATCCTTTGCTCCTAATGTGCTTCTCACAACTTCATTTCCTACCACACCAGTCTTGGGAACAAGCCACACTGTGAAGAGGAGATGCAGCCTTGTACTCTGATCATGGGATGGGGACTCAGATCTGTACCTGTCCCATTTACCCTACACCTAGCACTTGTGTATTGCACAAGGAATAAACCACTCTAAAACTGCAAGTGGCACAAGGTTTAGAGCCTGCTTTGTGTCTGTTCCTAAAATGAAGATGTCTGTGCTCAGCTGAGGATCCTGGCTTGGACCAGAGCTGAGTAAAGACCCTGTTTTCTCTGTGGAACAGAGCTCTGAATTTGTGATGGTCTCTATAGGACTGGGATTTCCTTGGAGAATCAGCCAGAAATGCAAAGCAGAGAGGTCTCTTTCCCTTTTCAGAAGAGCTTTCATGAATGCTTTTAATTCTTTAGCAGTGACCCTTAATCTTGGACCACAAACGTTCTTCAAACTTTGTCCTTGCCTGAGCTATTGCACTTCACTTGGGAATCATTCCACCTTCTTACACCTTTCTGATGAAAGCTTTTCCTTTTCCTGATGCTATCCCTTGTCTGTTTGAGACTGAGCTGCAGTTAGAAACCAGTTAAATGAGAGCCATTGCCTGGGGGATATCATGCTGATGGGCTGCTTGATTTGGTGTTGAGCCATGATGCTTCAGGTTCCATCAGAAGCACCTTCTATTCCCAGAGCCTGGGATTGGAGTGACATTAGAGCAATTCCTTGTCTTCAAAGGAGCACCTACTCCGCTCCCCATGGGGTATGGGCAGTGCTGCTACTGTCCTCCATCACTGTAAGCAGGTGACCACATACCTCCTGTGTTGGTTCTCCCTCTGGCTGGATGACAAGTGCCTGAAAAGCAGCAGAGCCATGAACAGCAATGACAATTTGCCTCCTCAGGGGTGAACTTCCAGCCAAATAATCAGTCTCCTTCCAATATATGATGGGAACCAGGCCAACAGCAATGCACTGGGGTCCTGGTTATTTTTAAGGGTGCCTAATGCCTACTCAGCAAGCTCCTAAATAACTAACCTTCCAAAGGCACAGCAGCCTGAATGACTATCCCCTCTTTAATCCAGATCCAAGCCCTGACATTGACCATGCCCTTCCCAACCACATGTCCCCCCAGTGCTCACCTTGCTCTGAGCTGCCACATCTCCCATCAGCCTGATGTCCTTGGTTCAGCCCTGCTCGTCACCTTCCTCTGCATTTTATCATGTTCAGCAACCTCTCCTCTCTCTTCCCCCTCCCAGCCCAGTGTATATCATCACAAAATCACTTTGGCACCTTCACTGTCAGCAAGCGGCTGTTTATCTGCTATATCATTGGAAAGATCTTTAAAGCCAGGCTTGGAAAACAGCTCTTCTTTTTATTTGATGCAGGATCATCTGAAAAGAGGATGAGAAGCGGTGAGAATATGTTTTCCTTGTACAGATCAATATGACTTTCACCTTCCTCCACAGCAGGGCCTGCCTGCCCACCTCCTTAGCTCACGTATTTAGAATCATAGAAGAGTTAGAGTTGGAAAGGACCTTAAGATCATCCAGTTCCAATCCCCCTGACATAAGCAGGGACACCTCACACTAAACCATGGCACCCAAGGCTTCATCCAGCCTGGCCTTGAATACCGCCCTTCCTTCCCTCTTTGCTCTCTCTTCCTGCATCTTGGTGTTTCCAGCACATGGACCTCTCAGTCCTACATGCATCAGAGCAGCGTTTCTGTTTGTCAGAGCTGGTGCATTCAGTTCAGGGAAAGGTTTCCTGGTCAATCAAATCAGGCTCAGTCACCCCACAGATTTCAGATCCTTTCCATCTCCTCTCTCCACTCTCCTTCATAGCCCCTATGCTGTTTGTTATACAGAACTCCACTTCCAGCTGTTGGGAATGACTGAATGCATTTTCCATCTCTCCCCTTTCTTCTCCATGTCTGGGGAAGGAACAACAGTGTCCTTCTCTCATCACCCTTCACCTCCACTGGTGACAGATTTACTCCTGCCTGGTTTCCTGGCAGCTGCTGCAGCTACAGCCATGAACAGGGGCTCCAGCATCTTTTGGTCCCATTCTCACTGTGCTGCATTCCCAGTGGGGTCAGAAGTAGAGAGGGCAGTTGTTTGGGTCCTATGGAGCAGCTCTGAAGACCCAAGGTCAATCTGTCCTGAACAACTTTGATAGCAGATCAATATCATTTTATACATGGGGAAACTGAGGAACCACTTGGTGCTAGGAATAAGACATGAGCAGGAGGTCCCTTTTTCATGGGTTATACATTAGAAATGTCTCTGCTAGAAGCAGGGCAAAGCTGAGTCCTTTCTCAGATCTAAATCCAGCAGCAGACCCCATCCTGCTATTCATACCCAGACAGAGAAGCACTTCTTGCTTCTCAGATGGAGATGGGAGGTGGGGAGACAGGTTGTTACTATAATAGCAGTAAAGACGCCCACCACTGTGCTAAATGGTGTATTTATATGTATGTAGGTAATGAGACACTGCTCCTGTTCCCAAAGCACTGACAGCCTGAAGGAGAAAAGCATGTGCCTTCTCCAAGGTCACTGAGTAGCAGGGACTACTAGTTTTAGACACTGCTCTGTCCCTCTCCACCTCCTCCCTCTGGATGTAATGTGCTTAGCCACCTCTGGAGCCCCTTGCTTAGCTAATCCAGACTCAGAGGGCTGACATTTACTTCGGCCAACAGACAGGAATGTGAGCAGTATATAGACAATCCAGTCCTTCATCCCCATCCTGCAAGAAAGGAGCTGCAAAAGCGTCACTGCAAAGTTAAAGAAAGAGCAAGAGGGATCCCAAGAGCTGAAGAGCAGTTTAAAATCTCACATTAGAATAAGAAATAACAAAAATAGAGCTGATTGTGTTCTATCCACATACAACCAAACAGCAGGTGCTGAGAGAGATTAGATGTTTTTGAGGATAAAAGTAGGTAATAGGGCCTTACAAGATAAAGATAATGAAAGCAGAATAAAGGGGGAGGGAAAGCCAGAGGTGAAATAGAGGTGAAAGGACAGACAACAGAAGGGATAGCAGCAAATCAGACTGACAGATCCATCAGTGGGGCTGTGGGGAAACAGGGCTTTGGACCCATAGGCTGAGCAGAGACACTTACTGCCCTGTGGCGACGTGCCCTGGCACCTATACAGCTACTGGCACTGGGGGCTTGTGCCCCTGGGCTCCAGCATGGGATGCACATGGCATCCCCAGCAAAGTTAGGACTGCTGCTGCTCTAGTAACTAATGCGAGCAAGCATCACTGTTTCTGGGCAATCACCCTTCCCAGTTGGCCCAGCACGAAGCCTACACTGGAGCTGCTGTAAGCAAAGGATGCCAAAAGCAGCCAGGGAAGCAGAAGTGCTTCTGCTATAGCTATTTAGCAGAGAGATTTCCATCTCCCCACCACTGAGAAATGGCCATCAGTCAAGGGTGTTATTCAGCACTGACTGCAGCAGAGTTTCATCGAGGATGAATGTGGCCTTGTAACTTGAATGTGATCTAAAGACCTCCTGCTCTCCTCCAACCCCATCCTGCTCCTGCCTGTATCCTTGCTTTTTGGAGCTCCAGCTCGTGTGCAGAATAAACACTGCTTGCCTGCACTGCCAGGCACTGTACAACAGCTTTGAGTCTCAGAAGCTGTGATTAGTGCCTAAGGGCAGCTAAAATGCCTGAGGGAATTTGCTGTAAGGTAGGAGCACGGGCAGCAGGTGATGCCGCAGGGTTGCTGCCCCTCAGAGAGACCAGCATCTGTTTGTTTGAGATGCTCTATTGAAAGCCATAACAGTGTTTTAGGCTGCCCATGGTGATGAATCCCACCCTCCATCCCATCCTGTGCCAAGGGGGACTCTGCAGGAATGGGCTGAGCTTTGCTTTCCTCCGCAAAGGGGATCCTGATGCTCTTGCTTTGCTAAAACCCCATGTCCACAACTAAAGGCTTGAAAAAGAAGTTTCAGCTTGTCATTGCTTGCAAGACCTGCCTCCCCATGCGAAGAAAGGACAAGGACACTTGGCTGCTCCCCAGAGATCACTGTGCTTCAGTTTCTTAGCATTTCATGCAGTAGCTTGTCTGGATTTTATGTTCTAAAAATCGCTGCTGTAACTGTGAGTCTTACACTGGAGGCTGTGTTTGCATGCTGTATTTCTGTACCACTTTTTGAGATGCATTGGTAAAGAGTTTGCTTCTTTAGACATATATAAAAACTATATATATAGATATCAAAACTTGGATGTTCGCAGCATCCAAGAACACTCTGTCCCAACCCAAGGGCTGGCGCTCCCACATGAACTCCTCCAAATAGAAATGGGGAAGAGGGTAAGAAAGGAAGAGCAAACCCGCAACAGCATCCTCATGCTTCTTGCCTCCCACCTCCCAAGCTACCAGGACTCAGGACCTCTGCACACCCTGCATTAGAGGTGGCCCAGATCTGTAACAAACAGGATCTCAGGATCCTCGCTGCGTGTGATGCACGAGCAGAAGAGGTTCATCCCATTGCCATTAATTGTACTTTGTGAGAGGAAGGGGCAGGCTCAGGCTGGCTGTTTTTCTCTGTTTCAAATGCCTGTCACCTACATGGGATGCAGAAACTTGGCAGCATCCTACAAGCTGGGTAATAAACCCCAGGCTATCAGTACAGCCTATAGGGAATGGTCCCAAGGGAGATGCAATGGCTTAGCTCTTTGATTACCCAACTGCTGGCTCCTCTTCCTTGGCAGCTATCACTTAACTCACCTCAATTTTCCTTCTACATCATGCATCCTTGAACTCCCCATTGAAGGATTCACTGTTGAGCTTAATCTATCTGGCTTGAAAAACTTCAGTACCAGGCATAGAAACATCATCTCCCCCTTGGACTTGATGGGCACTCAGAGAACCAGGCATCTCATTCTGCTTCCCCTGCATCATGCAGGATCGGGCTGGAAGCCCTTGGCACTCACCATGCCCTTCCTTCCCCCTGTATGCAGCCACTACTGCTGAGGAGTCTGATCTGTCCCTAATAGAGAAATATCCCTAATAGAGAAATATCTGCCTCTTTCTATGATCTACCTTCTGTTTGAGTAGCCTGATAATTCCCAAATCTACCATTCTTCCTCATAAACGCAGAGTCCTCCTCATTGACAGCCTCCTTGTTGACAACTTAATATCAGGGACTCTGAAGAAGATATTGAAAACCTGGAAAGATCCTGAAAACCTGGAGTCTCTCAGCAAGCTGAGCAGTGTACCAGCAGCCACAGCAGAGAAAACAGCTTTCAGAGGGGATTTAAAACCCAGTCCTGGTCATTCAGGGCTCATGAATCTTCCTTTGTGGCTTTAAGAAGCTGAGGCTGATGTCTATACACCCAGTAAGGTTTCTATCTTCCTTTACTACCCTTTTGGTGGCAAGATGGGCCCAGCATTTGGATTTGAGGGGTGCTATACAAAATGTCCTTTGCCTGATGCTTAGCTCCCACCATGACCTAGAAGTGGCTACACACGTACTTTAGCTGCCATCCCTCACATAAGCTAGTGTATAATATTGGACTGGAAAAGCATCACAGAACCTCTGCCAGAGGACTTAGGGATTTTTTACCTTACAAGGGTAAGGAGAGGAGGAAGGATAGGGGATGGCAGTGGCCACTTGGGGAGTAAAGGAGGAAATCTATAGGTGTACAAATTGAACAGAGGCTATAGGTACAAATGCAGTGTGTTCATAGGCTCCTTCACACAGCCCAATCCCTGCAGCAAGAGGAGGAAGGTACAGGAGCAGGACCCCAAACCCCATCACAAGCAAACCTGCTTTCGCTCTCCTTTAGGCGATCAAATCCCAATGCTCTGAAGCTGACTCCGTGCAGAGGCAACTTTCCCTCTTCACACCACTTGTTACAGGAAAACCCCACACCTGAGGGATTCAGGATCCTTGCTCCAGAGCTGGAGTCACGAGTAAAAGGACAAAAGAGAGACAAGAACACTTCAAGGACTGCCATTAACCATCCCAAACCTATCAAGGGGTCAACACCATTGCAACTCTACCTGGTTCCAGTGCACAGCCGGAGCCAGGGTCCAGATTTTAAATGCCTTTCCCTTTCCTGTGCTCACATAGAGGCTTCCCTTTAGCTGGGAAAGACAGAGACCATCGGCACGTGCAGCATTTGACAGGAGACCCGGGTTATTGATTCACAGCTCTATTTCCCTGAACTTTACTGGAGGAAAACGGGGCTGCTTTTCATAAGGCAGGCATATGTTACAGCTTTGGCACAAGGAGAACCGGTTGGCATTTCCTTGCCAGACTTTTCCCACCCTCCTCTGATACCATCTGCCTCTGTGAAACACTGAAACTCCCATCTGTCAATTTGACTGTAAACACACAATTATCCAGGCTGCTGGGAAGAAAGGCAGCACAGCCAAACCTCGGCCATCCGTGGGAAGGGATGCACTGGGCTGTGTGTCCTTCCCAGTCTCCCACCAGGCAGCATGGTGGAAGGAACCTTCTTGTTTTCACTCTCCACTCAGGAGATGCCACCAACCGCTCCATCTATGCCCTGGGCATCTAAGAGCAGGATGCAAACCTGGAGCTCAACCGATGACTGGCAGCACCCAGGTCACTGCAGCCAAGTCGTGTTGTTTCCACCTTCTTCCTTTTTTACCATGTCACACCAGGGAGGACAACCTGCACACAGCCACCTATAACCCCTGCCCATATTGTGCTATACAGAATATCATCCATTCAAACATCCCAATGACAGCATCCACCCCAAAAGCGAAGTCATCACTGGAGAAAAAGCCTTCTCTTGCCAGTTCATGTCAGCAACATGTTTGCGACCAGCTCTGCCTGTCCCTTGCCTCTGGGTTTCATCACACCAGTGCCCAGATCCTTCAAGCTCGGATGTCACAACTACAAGGGGGTTTTGCTTCATTCTCCCTTGGAATCTTCCTCTTTGTGGCTGGAGGCAGCTTTCTCTGACCACAGCATACAGCGAAGTGCTGAGAGCTGCCCATGGTGCGAGCTGAGCCCTGCCAGCCCAGCCATCAGCAGTCAGGTCTCCTCACTGGTGCTGAGTTACTCTCAACCCTTCCAGGTATAACGATGCTGAAAGTAGGATGAGGAAGCAAAGTGTAAAGGCTGAGGGGAAGATAGGAGGCTGCAGATAACCACAGGCTGGGGGCTAAATTGGGCGGCTGGGAGGTGGTTAGGGTTTGTTTTATTAAACATTGGTCCCTGTGTGGTGTCTCCAGCCCACAAACCTGTTCCATTTAGCTGGGAAGAGGGAGGGGGCTGTGGGGTGACGGAGGAGCTGGCAGATGGCATGTGTTCCCAGAGATAACACGGGGCTAGTTCAGAGGTTACTAATTGGGTTTCTGCTTGCCTTTCATATTCAATGTGAATCAAAATGAGAACATGTGGTTCAGCACACACACACATCAGCCTCCTTCCCAGAGGATGCTGCCCTCCGCCCCGTTCCCCCACCTGCTCCCTGCACATCCTCACCCAGAAAAGCTGAATCACAGAGGTGTTTACCATCCATTCACAAGCCAAAGAGAAAGGGAGAGGGGGAAATAGCAAGGAAGCAAAGAAGCAATTATTACATTCCTCACTCAGGGCAGCCCCTCAGCCTGTCTGCACACACAAGGTTATAAACAAGAGGCTGCTTCATGCAGCCAGCATGGGAATGCCACAACATGGGCGAGTGAGGTGGCAGCAAGGCCAGCTTGCAGTTAAGAGCACTCTGTAAGCAGGAGGCCAACCTGATGGATCCTGCCTCACACAGAGTGCAACACATCTCCTTTTCGTGGCTGTCCCCAAGCTCATCCTCTTGTTGTTTGGGCTTCCTTTATGGTGTGGAGCAAGCTTCAAGGGCAACACCTGAGGATGATGCAAAGCTGCAAAAGGAAATCCAACCACGGCACATTTGGCCAAAGCACATAGAATCAAAGAATGGTTTGGGTTGGAAGACCTTAAAGGTCTTCCTTCCCCCTGCCCTGGGGCTGGAACATGACCATGTTGATCTCAGTGTCCATCCCCAACCTTCTTCTGGCACAGAGCGACCCCCGATGACTGCTTTGAGGAAAACAAGCTCAAAACCTTTAAGGGAGCAACACACTAGTATGTCTTAAGACTTAGAATCATAGAATCATAGAATAGTTCCGGTTGGAAAGGACCTTAAGGTCATCCAGTTCCAACACCCCTGCTATAAGCAGGGAATCCTCACACTAAACCATGCCATCCAAGGCTTCATCCAACCTGGCCTTGAACACTGCCAGGGATTGAGCACTCACAACCTCCCTGAGCAACCCATTCCTTCGTCCAACCTTGGGCTAGGCAAGAAAGATTCACAGCCAGTGAATGCAACTGTTATCCTAGTAGCACTGCTGGGCAATACATCACCTTTCCTCACTGTGAGGGTGCTGAGCCCAGGGAAGCTGTGAGTGCTCCATCCCTGGCAGTGTTCAAGGCCAGGTTGGACAGAGCCTTGGGTGCCATGGTTTAGTGTTAGGTGTCCCTGCTTATGGCAGGGGGGTTGGAACTGGATGACCTTAAGGTCCTTTCCAACCCGAACTATTCTATGATTCTATGATTCTCCTTTCCCTGCAGCCTCCTCAGTCCATGGGGTCTCACATGCATTTTATGCTGAGATGCAATCTCACAGTTAGAGAGAATCAGGAATAGCAAGCAGGAAGTGCGCACATGATCTTGGAAAGGGGGAGGAGGATGGAAGTTGACTGGGAAAAAACAGAATACTCCTTAAAAAGGCAAAGAAGAAGAAAAAAAACCCCTCTATTTCAAAGCATTTTGCAAATATTGCTTTTTCTCCCCTCCCTCATTTTCTGACAAGCCGCAATCAGCATTCAATATTGTCGCTCAGCGCCCAATTTCACAGGGGATAGGTATCCACAGAGCTCTTTAAATGAAATAAATAAATACATCTGGCCATGTGTGGCAGGGGCTTAGCTGGGAGCTGAGTTCTTCTGAAAATCTGGTCAATCACAGTGACATTGATTTCAGGACAATTACTCCTGATTTACACTGGTGTAAATGAATGGAATGGCATTAAACTGCTGACTGGGGAGTCCACACGCAGGCAGAGCTCATCAGAAAGCCGAGCTCCCATTCTAAGGAAGATTGAGATCAGCTTCCCCATCCAAATCAGGACAAAAATGGTCTGTTTTTCTTAAAATGGAACAGAAAGAAGGGGGAAAAAAGAAAAGCAACTCGGGTTCAATAAAGACTTCGGTTTTGAATGCTTGGCATTTACCAGTTTGCCTCTTCAAAATGTTATTCCTATATAACAAAAGTAGGTAAGCCAACTTTTCCCAGTGTCACAATGAATCTAGTGGTTTGAGTTTTCTTTTTGCTCAACTAATACCCAACTGGGGCTATGGAGGACTGAAATCCTGGGCTTTTACCAAACAATCAAACCTGCTCCTCACTTCTTTTTTGCTCCTGTGCCAGGCTGTGGCAGTGAAGTTTCTGAGCTCCTTCCCATGGGCATTTCCCTTCGCAAGCACAGCCCTGCACCATCACCCTGGCATGAGCAGCTTTGAAAGATGCACCTTCAGCAGGGGGGAAAGATGGAGAAGCAGGCTGAGGAAAAGGAGAAATTCCAGGAACCTTTAAAAGCCACTTTTTTAGGGGTAAAAGATCTTCTCAAATAGAAGAGCTGCTGTTGTAGAACTGGGGAGGTGAGGAGAGAAAGGAAGTGATTAGTTTATGGGGAAGGAGAGGAGGGGAAGAGGCTAAAACTCTTTGAGAGGCTTTCCCCTAGTTTTTAAACTACTTTTTACCTGGATATATGCCCCGCACATAAATCACTGTTGCTCAGGATAAATGGAAGCCCGTAAGTGCCACGAACACTAATGACAACATTCATCAAACACTGAACCGCTCCATATTGCACCGGTCTCCAGGATGCCTGAGGACATATGGACCAAGCTCACTCCAGCAGCCCCTGCTCCTCCCTGCACCCCTCCACTCCCTGGCAGCAGGCAATGAGCCTCAGCCTCACCACAGCCAGCAAAAGCAGGAGCAGTTGTGCACCATCTCCTTAAAAAACCCCAAAAGCACACAGGATAACCCCTCACTGATGGAGACATGGAGCCCCATCCCTCAGCACTTTCCCATCCTACTGCTCCTGAGCAAGTTGCACTCCCAATCCCCAAAACCAGGTCTCCACCACACACAAACCAATCAACCCTCCATCAAAAGTCACTAAGATGGGGTATATTCTTTGGAGCCATCAAGTTACCATCCTCCATGAGATAGTTGCTTGCTGGTAATCCTGCTCTCTTCCAAAGTGAAATGCATTAGCTTAATTGACAAGGAAAGCTGAGAAAGTGGCTAGAGCTAACAAGAGCCTCTTTATAGTGGCAATGGGCTAAAACTAGGCAGAGTCAGTTATGCAGCTCAGCTAGCTGATGGGAATTGAATCACACATTTAGCTTCTCGGTACCGAAGTGCCTCCCATGGGATAGGGCAGTTTAACAAAATAGAGTTTTCCTAACTCTGAATCATCACTGGGGCTCTGAAGGGGCATTTGGAGTCCTATAGATCCAATTCAGCCCAACCCCCAGCAGTAATGATTTAAAACAAGGAAGGGAGAAAAGGGATTGCCATGGGTAGGGGAAGTTTCCTGCATTAAGTGGTGTTTGTATAACAAGTCTGAAGGGAAACACTAAGTTCACAGGTCCAACATTTCACAGCACAGCCTGAATCATCGAGTAGGTCAGCCTGTAATTACTTTTATTTATTGAGAAATGTATTAAACTGAGCTTTTTCTGCAGACATGCTTCAGGTTTAAGACTGAATGTTCTCAAAGTGGAATTACAGCTCAAACCTCAGCAGAAACCTTTTAGGATAAGGGCAGCTAGGTAATATACACTGCATGATTCACAGCAGGAATCTAAACTGGGTCTCCCTCACATCCCTGACTGAGCTGATTTCTTGCCAGGCCAAACTCTTTCCCTTGGAAAACTCTGAAAGAGCAAGTTCTTATTGGTAAGAATTAAAATGAGCAGTGAGGCCTTCTCATTTCCTGGCTTTGAGCTTTAAGAACAAGGTGTTCAAGTGATTTCCTCCATTCCTTAACTTAGTTAAGTAAGCTGCATGACTTGGGTTCAATTGAAACACAGAGCGTATGGGTACATCCACAAGTGACATGTTTCCACTAGAAAAGAAGGGGGAAAAGTACAACTGAGATAACATCCTATGGAAAGAGATGGGGATTTTGTTTGCTTGTTCCCTTGTTTCCTTAAAAGCTATCAGAAAGTTAATTTTGTGCTTGAGCTAAAGCAATTGCATCTGAAAATGTTTATTATAGTCATCTTGCTGCTTTCCCATGGGCATGGAGGGAGGGATATCAGTCTAGACTGAGGGGGAATGTGGCTTTCCCCTAGTGAAAATCAGCATTAGTTTTGGACAGTGCTCTGAATCCCTCAAAATATTCATGAACAGGAACATTGACTCAAATGGAAATAAATAAAAGTTTATTGAAATAAGTAACTGCAAATAGAAATGGCTGGTTTAAACCCTCTGCAGCAATTATGGAGGAGACATTCATTTCCTAGCTTTTATATGCAACTAAAAAAGATGCTTTAATGTAATTTTGCAATTTATTTACTCAGGGAAATCCCAGCTTAGATGCAGCATCTGTTTTCTTTATCCTCGTCCCTCCAAACAGAAGACCTTTCTTGTGTCTTACCCAGTTTCCAGTTATAAACTTGAATAAAGGCAGACAATGCTCCTAAGGTGATGGTGATAGCCAAAATCACCATTGAATATGCAGGACCACCATTGCCAAGGTTACTTTAATGCCATCTCTTCAAATGATACTGCCTTTAGAGCTTGCAAGCATTATAAAGGGGATGGTGTGTGATGGCCAGAGGTACCACCTGTGTTTAAGGAAGGTAGGATGGGGTGGGATACCCCACTGGGGTCAGGGTCTTTTGGAGATTCAAAAGGGAGGAAAACAATATGGGATGGTGGGACAAGATTAGGAATTAAGAGCTGGCTTTTGCCAAGTGTTGGGCAGAGATCCCGTATGTCCAGAGGAGATTACAGCTTCCACAGGCAGGGAGGAGCGAGGGGAAACAGAAGTATGGGGAAATGCTAAAGGCTCATCCAGGACAATGCGCATCACTGGTAGAGCTTGAACAGCGGCCAAAAATCCTAATGCGGCAGCAAATTCAGCTTCCACTTAGTGAGGAGCTATAACAGCCATGTATTGCCTTGGGACCAGACACCAAAACTCAGTCTCCAGAGCACAGTCAGTGGGGAACGCTGGATCCTGCTCTCATGCGCTAATGCCTGAGCTGTGCTGCTCTTCCAAGCCTGAGATCTGGGTTTACAAAGAGGAGTTCTTGTGATACATGTCCTGTTTCATCAGAACTGCTGCTCAGGGAGGAGTTAGAGAAGTAAGAGATGCAGCATTAGAGTTCTCCAGGTCTGAGCCCAGCTGCAATGCACAGATAGTCTTTAAATATATATGTAGGTACCTACCGTGTGCCTTCATCTTATTAGAGTGAGCCAAGTCAAGCTGAGTTCTCGAGACAGTTAATTTCCTAATTCCCTCATTTCATGGGGAATTTCATGCATAGAAAAGCAAAGAATTAGTGGTATGAGTGTGCTTTGCAGGTATGAGACCAAATGAGATCTGGATGGAAGACACCTTCTTCCATGAAAAATGTCAAGTTATTTTTAGGTTTCTAAGGGGAAAAAAACCTTCATTCCCTCATCCTGGAAGGTCAAAGATTTTATTAAAAAGTCAGGAAAATAAATTCTTAGGAAAAAGAATGTTTTTGTGGTTCTGCTTCTAGAAGAGATTAATAACTTTTTAGCTACATTCTATTCCTGAGTCCCCAATTCAGGGCCTGGAGTCTGTGTCCCCACTGTCTGCAAAGGGCAATGCCTCCAAAGGACATTGGTTTGCTGGTTGCTTACTGTATCTGGCCCAGCAGATGTACCCAAGGTGACTTTGTAGATATTGAGGAAGAGTGAATGCTGCAAATGTTAAGGTATAGATAGAACAGTAGAACACCAGGTTGGAATAGACCTCAAGGATCATCTGGTCCAACCTTTCTTGGCAAATCATGACCTAGACTAGATAGCCTAGCATCCAGATGAATCTAGAAATAGGGACTCCACCACAGTGGCTGATTGTTCTCTTTGTGAACAGTCTCTCCATTCAGATCTCTTCCAAGGGCTCATGATGTTCACGCCCCACAGACTGCATCCACTTGGATGGGGATGTTTTATTCTCCCTGCCTCTCCTTCTAGCCACAGACCTGCCCTTCTCCCAGCTACCAGATGTTTGCATAGAATCATGGAATAGCTTGGCTTGGAAGGGACCTTCAAGGGTCATCCAGTCCAAACCCCAGCAACGACCAGGGACACCTTCAACTAGACCAGGTTGCTCAGAACCACATCCAGCCTGAGTTTGAATGTCTCCATGTTTACTCCATTTCAAGCATTCCTTTGTCTTATTTCTTATATCTTATTGAAGGGGCTCACCAGGGGAAAGCCAGAAATATTCCATGGGGAGCATGACCCAAGCAGGAGCCATCCTTGTCCCCCAGCTGGACAGCCTGCAGAAGGAGCAAGGGAGAGATGACAAATGGGGACAAGGGAGGTGACACTGTGTGTGTGTCAGCTCACATTTATTTCATTGAGAGCTGAGGAGAAGAAGAATTGAGAGGAAGGGAAAAAATGCATCAGTAAGAGGAAAAAAGCCCAGATGATACCAAAGTGAGTGCAAGTGACTGAGAGAGCACATGCGGGAGAGAGACAGCACTTCTGAACAGCATGGACTCTAATCTTGTTACTGACTTCAGTTCAGGAGGCTGATATACCCCTGAGGACAGGTTGACATTTTGATGCTCCTAGTTAGGGAAAACATGAACTGGGAGAAGCTGCATTAACAAGCAAATAAATTTATGGTCGGCTGGCACCAAAATGAATCTCGCTGTTTGTCGGCGGCGTTTGCTTCCTGATATATGAACAGGGTGAGCTTCCAGCTAAGCATCCCTCCCTTCTCCCCCTTGGAGCCAGTGCTTGGTGGCAAGGGAAAGGGAAGGTTTCCACTGCTCCTGCTATAACATATAATGGAACAGAATAAAACCATCCCAAGGTGAAAACTCAAGACAGAGACAGGGTATTCAGCAAAGTGCGATGTACCCAGCCAGGGAAGTGTTGTCATCACTGAAATGAGACATCTCTGATTTATAGCAAAAGGCAAAGTGCCTGTGGTTTCAAGCAGACATGTGGGGGAATAGCAATAAAAATCTCCCAGCATCTGCACAAAGCTGGTGCTTGGAGGAGCATCCCAGGATGCAGGAGTGAGGAGGAGCATCCAGGGATGCAGCATGAGGGCTCCTTGAGACCTCAGGAAGGTGACCTGGACTCATCCTGCCTTCACCTTCCAGGCTCACACCCCCCCCCCCTCAGGGGGGCTGAGCAGGGTTTGGGTGCTTTGGGGTCTCCCAGGGGAGGGAAGCATCTTTCTCTGGTGTATAAGTGGTCAGGAGAGGGAAGAGCACTGATTTGTTAATCCCTGTTTTGCTGCTGAGGTGGGCTGCTCTCTGCAGGGAAGGAAAACTTCAGAGGGTCTCACATCTTTACACAGCAGAGAGGAAAACACAAACCAAAACAGAACAAAAAGCTGTGAAACCTGGACTTTCCCTGCACCCCCTCCAGCATAGGAAACCTTTAGCTCTGAAAGCTTCCTCCAAGGCACCTTGGGCAGTGCAAGGGTGTCAATCACAGGGGTTTGTCTCGCTCTTTTAGGATCCAGATCAGAACTTGCTGAAGACAAAATTCTTTTCACAGACATCGTGTGGGGTTTATTCCTCACTGCGCTGTTATTTTCCATTTAGGAATATGATTGAATTAAACCTTCCAACCCCTCCACAAGGGAGACAGGGAGGAACAGCGAGTTCTGAACTGTCTCCTGCACGCTTCAGGGAGAGACACTAGCAGCGATTTAGTGCTATCCGTTAGCACAGAGCAAAGCGACTGTGGGGTCTGATTCTCTTCCCACATGCACTGATGCTGTGAGGGTGTAACTCCACAGGCTGACTGCAACCCCGTGGGCTAAAGGGAGAGTCAGGCTGCTCAATCCTCCCTACCTTCATAGGCATCGCTAAATAGCCTCTGTTTTCCAACCAAGCTGAAGCAGGGATTTATAGGAATAATAATAATGATTAATCATGATTTGCATTTTTCTTCTTGGGAACTCAAAGCTCTTTTGAAACTGAAATTAATTATGCCTCATAACCCCCTGCTCGAGGTAGGTCAAGGACATTTAGGGGCTGTTTCTACCCCTGGAAGCAAAGGGAATGTGTGAGCATCTCAGCCTGTCCTGCAGCATGGGCTGAGATGAAGGACCCAGCACCAAGCACAGACCATGAGGGGCTCAAGGGGACAGGAAAACTTCATGAGCTGAGGCTGGGATGACCCTGAGATTCCCCATCTTACCCCAGCAAAAGAAGCCTTGGACTACAGTTGGAAGGAAATTGTTTCTCTTGTGAGAGATGCATAAAGTAATAATAATATTATTAATAACAATATTTATTTCCAGTGTGGAATATAATGAGACTGTTTTAATTTTCTCGTAACACTTAAGGGAGGGTTATCCATGCTCCCAACCCAGTGTATTGTGATAAAGAGGGGCAGGCTGGGTTGTGAAAGATCCAAATTCATTTCCCCTCCTCTAATTAAGACCAAGGATTTGAAGCAGGTTCTCATGTGCCGGGTGAACATCTCCCTCCAGAGCTTCTTGCCTGTTCTACTCCCTCCTTCTCTCTTCTCCTTTAACACAAATGTAACCCTCGACACAAGAAACCTCTTCCCATAAGAGAAGTCCTGGAATCAGGAAGAGCACCCCCCCCCCCCCCACACC
>NDXB01022462.1:23727-50869 GCA_002631895.1 Agapornis roseicollis
CCCCAAAGCTTTGGACCTTGGAGCCTGTATTTAACACCAGAAACACTGAGCCTTTCTCAGCCATTGCTCCTAATCAGGCCCCATGTTACTTATCCCAGAGGAGCTGGAAATACACCGCAAGTCCATAGCTTATTTCAGGAGTGCTCAATTAGTTCTGAAACCAGCAAACCCCTCCCGTTTCCCTGGTCCTGTTGGCTGTGAAGGAGCTTAGGAAAAGCACAGCAATATGAACACCAAGGCACGCAAGCTAAAAAGTTCTCGGCAGGCTGAGTCACTGCAGGAAGTCATCTTCGTGCCACAGGAGCTCAGCAAACCCCAGCCTCCCTTCTCAGCCCAGATTTGAGCTGCTCTCTCCTCATCCTGCCTCCTCATTTGCAGCTTGCAACACACGAATCCTTGGCAGTTTTAGTCAGTTTGAGTTCATTTTCCCTACTCGGGGAAACTCAAGGGGATGGGTGATGTGCTCAATGCCAGGTTTCTCAGCATCAAAGCCCCGGTGAGTTCAGCTGGGTCACAGGCTTTTTGAGCAGGAGAAGTACGGAAGAGAAAGCAGAGAAATGAGGATTGAGGAGGCAGTTGCAGTCCCAGGGAAGTCCTCATGCAATCAGTGGGGTGGCTGCTGGTGATGGCATTCAGGTCCCCATCAGCCCTCCCCAGGGAGCCAGTGGTGGCAGCAGCCTCCCTGTGAATTAACGGCATTGTAAGGTGAAAAGCAGAGAATTTAGTGAAAAAGGAATCATAGAATCACAGAATTTAAACTGACAGAGGGGAGATTTAGGTTGGATTTAAGGCAGAAGCTGTTCCCTGTGAGGGTGCTGAGGCGCTGGCACAGGGTGATGGCCCAGAGAAGCTGTGGCTGCCCCATCCCTGGCAGTGCTCAAAGCCAGGCTGGACACAGGGGCTCCAGTGGAAGGGGTCCCTGCCCGTGCCAGGGGTTGGAACAGAATAAGCTTTAAGGTCCCTTCCAACCCAAACCACTCTGTCATTCTATGATGTGCATCCTGCAGGGAATGGTTATTACTGCCCTCAGGCACAAGAAACTTCCTTGATAAAATTAAGCTTATGGGTATGAGGGGACAAGACTTCATTTGGTTGATTTTCAAGGTCCTACATATCTCTCGCTAGCAGCACCAGTGCCTCAAAACTCCTTCAAAGAGCAGCTCCTTGGGAAGGCTCAAACAGCCCCTTTGCAGCCTTATCTGCCTGTCTCAGACCAACTTATTTGCCTAATGGCATCACTGTACCTGCCATGAGATACGCAGTGTACCTGGAGGAAGGAACCAGGGCTGAGCATGGGCTCCCCTAACTCCTTACTTTACACAGCGAAGCCTCAGAGCATCCCCACATCCCCCTTGCACCTGTTTGCTCCCCACTTCTCCACTTGATCCAGCATTGCTGTCTTCATTGAAGTCAATGAAGCCACAGAACTGCCCTCCAGGATACCCCACAGGTGCCACGGCTGTTAAAGCATCACTGAGCAGCTTGAGAGAATTAAGCTATACATGAATCTATAAGCACATTCACGTTTATATGTGAACATTAACATATAAATATACCTCAATTTAGAAGTTAGATTATAAATTACAATCCATCCTGACCTGAAAAGGACACGTGCCTGCTGCTCTTCCCATCACAAATGAAAACCTGAGCACAGCTGGGTCGAAAGTTGCCCCACAGAAGCTTTACGAGGCAGTTGATGCTCTTCAGTGAATGCAAAGTGGCTGATGGGAGTCTGACAATCCCACTTACACTGCGTTGCTTTGATACAGTTCTACTTTGCCATTTACTTTGGCTTTCTTCTCTGGACTCAACACATTAGCACTTGTAAACGACTCTAAAAGTCAAGATGGAAGTGTTAGAGTGAGCTTATCAGCTACCAAAGCCAAAGCAGGTCAGTGCTGCTGATAATCACCCTCAATGCAAATATTTCTCTCCAGATTATTCTGGTTTTATGGGGAAAAATAAAGAAAACCAGAGGAAAGTTTTATTCTGTTTTGGAA
The DNA here is from genome assembly GCA_002631895.1 of Agapornis roseicollis. NCBI lineage: Eukaryota > Metazoa > Chordata > Aves > Psittaciformes > Psittacidae > Agapornis > Agapornis roseicollis. Next base: position 25,728 of record NDXB01022462.1, read on the forward strand.
TTAAACAAGCCCTGGGAATTTCACAGGACACAAGATCCGAGTTCAGCTCCATTCTACTTGCGAACTCCTCGCACGCTGATGTGCAATCTTACCCTACACGCTTCAAAACACGAGCCCCAAGTGCCATCCACATCTATTCCTGGGAATATTCCACTCCACACAGAGCCAGCGCTGTGAGGAAAACACTGAGACTTGTGCCAAAGTGCACCCAAGGCTGTATTCCATCCAAAATCCCGTTTCTATATTTAGCTGCAGTGTAATTCCTGCAGCAGGGGTCTTGGCAAATTCCCTGCAGCTCTTCTGAAGTTGAAGATTGAACAGTGTATAACAGCACCAGAAAACAGGGAAAAGGGGGAAGGCATTCCCAGGATGCGCATAGAGATCCTGTGTGCAGATGCTGCACAGACAGGAGGAAAACAAGGGCAAATAAGGTTTCTTGGGGGTTGGAATATGCTGGACTGATTGGAACTTAATGCTTGCTCCAGGAGCTTTTCCTGTTTCAGCACCAGGATCCTGGCTGGCGGTGCAGGGATGGCTTTCCAGAGCACAGATTTAGCTGGAATAACCCCCAGCAGCGCTGTCCGGCTCAGGACACAGCACATCCCCTCCGGGATAACCATACCCCGACCTCCCTGGACGAGAGGGGACTCGAACCCCCGGACCAAGGAGACCCTGGTGCGGGAACCCCGTTCCCGCCGCTCCCGTGGAGCTGGTGCGCCCCCTGGCGTGCACTGCTCACAGCGGGGCCCGAGGGCACCGAGCTGCGGGCAGCGGCATCCGGACCCCCCCAGACCCGGCTGAGTAAAGGGGGGACAACGCTGCGGGGAGGGGGGATGCAGATCCTGGGGAGATGGGACAGCATCATGGGCTTTGATCTTATATATATGCATACTTATATTTTATATATATAATATCTATATAATATATATGATGTATATATATATATACACGGATGCAAAGGATTTCCTGGAAATCATGGAACTGTAGAATCACAGAGTAGTTTGGGTTGAAGGGACCTCAAAGCTCATCCAGTTTCACCCCCTGCCATGGGCAGGGACCCCTTCCACTGGAGCAGCTTGCTCCAAGCCCCTGTGTCCAACCTGGCCTTCAACACTGCCAGGGATGGGGCAGCCACAGCTTCTCTGGGCCATCACCCTGGGCCAGCGCCTCAGCACCCTCACAGGGAACAGCTTCTGCCTTAAATCCAACCTAAATCTTCCCTCTTTAGTGCTCACCCTGGGCATCTCACTGCTGTCCTCATGTCTGAGACCCCCCTAGAAGCAGACTGATTTTGTCTTCCTCATTGTAAAGATGCAGGAGACAGGGACCAAAACTTCCCAAAGCAGTCACTCCTAACAAATAACCCTGGAAGTTCCCACTGGTTTTGGAGGGACTGTCTCGGAGAACCAGGAATGGACAATGCTGGACACCAAACATCCCTCCTGCAGGACATTTCTCATGTGTTTTCCCAAAGGCCAGCAGCATTTTAGTTGCAGAGCCAAGAAGTCTGTGCTTGTATCTTACATCTACAATGGGCTCCCACCTAAAAGATGCTGGGCAGCTGCAATTCCCATTACCCCACGCATAGCAGATGTGGGCACAAGGGCTGCAGGACTGGAAAGAGGAATTTTGTCAGCAAAGTCCTGGGGAGCAGCAAACCACAGGGAGTTTGTGTCTGGCTGGGGCTCCAGCTGGGCAGATACACATGGTCCTGACTGTAAGTACCAGGATATTACATGTAGATGGCCAAGGGAGGAGGAATCCTCACCACCACCAATGCAACACTTTGCAGGATGAGGCCCTCACCTATATGCAGCTTCTGGACAAGGTTCCATCAGTTCACTACGTGGCTTTGGAAGTCATTTGGTCCTATTTGGTACAGCATTGACTTGGCAGCTCTGAGAGGCTCTGAGCACAGACATTCCTCCTCTTGGGATGCTGCTGCTTTCCACAGAGGCAGATGCTTGTTTGCAGGACAGATTCCCGCAGAGGCTGAAGAGTCATTTCAATCCCAAAGTTTGCTTTCAATGTCCTTAGGAAATCCTGGGCTGGGGAGAGCTGTATTCCATAACCCCCTGGAAATACTGCTCCTGAGAAGACAGGCCATTTTGTGCCTCATGATTTGTTTTGAAGGGGAAAACAACCTTAACCCAACGCACCCAGGTTCCGCACAAGCGCTGTAAAACAGGGGATAATCAACACTCCTTTATCCGACAGGCATGTTAGTGAGGCTTCATTAACTCCGAGGCTCAATTAAAGTCTCTAAAAGGCTTTCAGCTGCTTGACCGAAAGGCTGTAGGAAAATTAATGTAGTGCTTTTGTAACTGCTCAGCACCAGGATGCAGCGAGATGCTCGCTGGAACAGCAATGGGGATGCTGGTGGCAGAGCAGGGGATGCAAGAGGCATCTTCTCCAATGGCACACGGTGGGCATATGCTGGATGCAGCCAGGAGGGAATTGCTCTGGGTTTAAGCACTGGTTTCGCCTTGCAGCTGCAGGCTGGAAACAGCACACACCGCAGCTGTAGGGTTTGCATCGCTGGGGAGCCTGATGAGACAGCTTGAAGCAGGAAAGGGGGAGGGGGGTTAATTGGACCTTTGGTGGTTGCTAAGAGTCCCCCTGAGCCAAACAGAGCACGGGCAGAGTCACATCCAGGCTGAGCAGTGCATGGAGAATCCTCAGCAGTACAAAGGGACATGGATGAACGCTACCGCGGTGGCAGATTTACCAGGCTGAGGAGATGTCGGGTGTAGATCCAATGACTTGGAGATAAACTCGATCCAGCGCAAGGAGTTGTTTCCGCTCAACAGAAGCTTGGGGTTATGGCCCCTCCATGCCATCTCCCAGCTGGAGCTCTATTTACACTGCTCTCTGCAAGGAGCACCACTCACCCCAGCATGTGCTGCTCTTTCCCAAAGGTGAGGAGTCAGGAGGAGATGTGGGAGAGCAGCAGCATCCTCTCAGGTATTCCCAGGTCGAGCCTGGGAAACCAGCATCCTCAGAGCATGGTTATTTCCTCAGTTTCCCCATCTGCAGCTTACCCTCAGCATCCATCCAGAGCCTGGTTCCTCTGTGTGTATAAAAGGAGAAGTGGGGAATGAGGGAAAGGGAAAGCATAGAGGGAAGTAATAAAGATGGGCACCGGTGAGATGCTCAGCTCTGAATTCAAGTAGATCCCATCTCTTTTCTTCTGCTCCCCGACAGTCCTGTCTGGAGGCACACATTCAGCATAGGCTCCTCAGGAAACAAAGACAAGAGGTTTATGCAGTGGAATAAATGTTTGGTATTCAATAATTTCCCTCCATTTGCACACTTCAAGCTTCAGATGCTGCAGAGCCAACACTTGTGGCTCAGTCAGAAGGGAAAACACACTCAGGTATGGGGAGGGTCAGTTAAAGCTCTACAAGGGGCTCAGAGAAGAGTCTAGGCTTTTGTTTCTCCAGGCTGTCAAGGTCCCTCTGAATGATGCCACAACCATCTGCTCTGTCAACCACTCCTTACAGTGTTAGTGTCTGCATCTGTCCTGAGGTGTTCTCTGTGTTGTTGTCATGGTCACTGATGATGTGAAACAAAGCTGGCCCCAGTATCAGCCTCTGGGGTGCACCGCCAGTGACTGACTTTCTTTCAGTCATAGAATCCCAGACTGGTTTGGGTTGAAGGGACCTCAAAGCTCCTCCAACTCCAACCCCTGCCACGGGCAGGGACCCCTTCCACTGCAGCAGCTTGCTCCAAGCCCCTGTGTCCAACCTGGCCTTGAGCACTGCCAGGGATGGGGCAGCCACAGCTTCTCTGGGCCATCACCCTGTGCCAGTGCCTCAGCACCCTCGCAGGGAACAGCTTCTGCCTTAAATCCAACCTAAATCTTCCCTCTTTAGTGCTCACCCTGCGCATCTCATTGCTGTCCCCATGTCTGAGACCCCCCTAGAAGCAGACAGATTTTGTTCTCCCCATTATAAAGATGCAGGAGACAGGGACCAAAACTTCCCAAAGCAGTCACTTCTAACAAATAACCCTGGAAGTTCCCACTGGTTTTGGAGGGACTGTGTCGGAGAACCAGGAATGGACAATGCTGGACACCAAACATCCCTCCTGCAGGACATTTAGAATCATAGAATCATAGAACAGTTCAGGTTGGAAAGGACCTTAAGATCACCCAGTTCCAACCCCCCTGCCATAAGCAGGGACACCTCACACTAAACCATGGCACCCAAGGCTCTGTCCAACCTGGCCTTGAACACTGCCAGGGATGGAGCACTCACAGCTTCCCTGGGNAGGGACACCTTAAACCATGGCACCCAAGGCTCTGTCCAACCTGGCCTTGAACACTGCCAGGGATGGAGCACTCACAGCTTCCCTGGGCAACCCATTCCAGTGCCTCACCACACTTACAGTAAAGATTTTCTTCCTTATATCTACTCTAAACTTCCCCTGGTTAAGTTTGAACCCATTACGCCTTGTCCTGTCACTACAGTCCCTAAGGCCAGCAGCATTTTAGTTGCAAAGCCAAGAAGCCTGTGCTTGTAGCTCCCAGCTTAAAGCAGCAGACAGAGCAAGCAGCTCTCGGGACTTCAGCACTGCCTTAATAGAAGACACCGCAGTAAGGGAAATATTATATTAAATCTCTATATTTATATGTGTAACAAAAGTGGTGTCAGCAAAATCCTACAGCATCAAAGCAAATCGCTTCCCTATTTTTAGCTGTGTGATTTAGTCGCACACTCGGCGGAAATAAGGTCAGGCTCTGTGCACTGTATCCCTTTCTCCCTGTCTCTCGCTATTTTCTCCTGTCCTTATTAAAATTCTCCACCCTGCAGCAGAGCTTTACAACACAGAGACTTTGTGAGATCCTTACCATCTGCAGGGTCAAGCTGTGGCACTGTCCCAGTAGGAGTCTGTCCTGCTGTCAACCTGACTGGATTAGAGGTAACAAAGGCAGGAAAGCAGAGCCAGAATTCACATCTCCCTGTCTCCACCGACCAATGCTGCCTGGGGATCTCTGGTCCCATGGGGACTCATTGGCAGATGATGCCATCAGGGACCTGGAGCTGTGATAGTGTTGCCTCCTTCTACAGCCTTCAGCCGGCAAGAAATCACTCCCTGCCTCAGTTTCCCCAGTTCCTATGTTATGCTTTTGGTCTCATTCAATAGCAAAGTGTGAAGTTACAAGCCTTAACAAGCAAAGATTAAGTTTGGGCTCCACTTAAATGTCATTGAAAGAGCAATTCAAGGAAATAACGGTGAAATTATTCTATTTCTATGAATATTTAGTTTCCCAGGACCTTTCTCTAGGAATTGTTCTGGCAGATATTTTTCCAGCTTAGAGAAACCCCCATAATTTATATATGTAAAAGAGACTGTTCCTGGCAAAACTCCCATAAAGAAACCTCAGTATTTCCTACCCACCTCTATAGCGCCTTGACATTACCAGCAGTAACAAACAAGTAAGAGGAGTTAATCTAAGAAATTAAATGGCTTTTCTTACCTTCTTTTCAATGAGACTTTATTTGTTCTGTTTCCACTTCAGCTGCTACAGAAAGGTCTGGTTTGGGAAGCAATAATCCATTCATCTCATGATGCAGCTGAACTTTGCTCTTCTTGGTCCAGCACACAATAACCTTATTACTGTTCCTTTTATTTTAGTTTGATCATTCACTATCATTTAGAAGTGCAACATTAACTGCTGTCTAATATACATTGTTATTTCACCTGTTGAGCAATGCCTGTGATTTATAGGCACTGTCCTATGAGCACAGCTTCTGACCCCTGAAAATTCCTTTGTGCTTTGCCAGTTGCTGTAATACACCCCAAAAAGCTACAATTGGCTCAAAGCCTACATCTGAACCATGTGAAACCAAACTGTCTACTAAGGAGGTATAAAAAACCTTCATCAAATGAGTTTTTCACTCAGTCTGAAGTTAAATGAAGGGGTTTTTCTTGTTAATAATCTAAAATTAAGAATAATAAAAGGTAACTTTGAATTGAGAAGTATTTTAGCATTAGAACTTTCTTTTCCCTATTTCTGAGACTCTAAAGTAAAGGACCTTGACCCTACGAATTGTTTTATTTCGGTTCCTCTCACTAAAATGATGACAAGATTGCAAAGAGAAACCTGTCAATAATGTAAATAATAGCTAATAAAATGCTTTCATTGGAAATCTGAATATTACCAACAATCCCCTAGGGAAAGAAATGCCTCATATAAATGCTCCATTCCTGGCAGTGCTCAAGGCCAGGCTGGATAAAGCCTTGGGCAACAAGATCTAGTAGAGGCATCCCTGCCCATGGCAAGGGGTTGGCCCAAGATGATCTTAAGGTCCTTTCCAATCCTAGCTACTCTGTGATTCTATGCTATACCACTGGTGATTTTACATGTGGAATGCACACAACCCTTACAACAAGCTATTTTACAGCCATGTATTGATATTGGCTCAAAATAGGTGCTGTTTTCTGTGTTCATTATTTACCACTTGCAGAATGTATTTTGTTTGCATAAATCCTCTTGTTTAGGGCACTGGGGCAGAGTTAAGGTTATTGCTGCAACTTCAGTCAATACCTTTCGCTGCTTCTTGGCCTGTGTGGTTTTTGACCTGCTGCTTCTCTATTTGTTTTAAATCTTGCCATTGAATAACGCCAAAAGAAATCCAACTATTTTCATGACTAACTGCAAGCTACTAATTATGTTCCTGTAAATTAATGGTCTATTTACTGCCTTAACCTATCCTAACAAAGATTCTGTTGGGGGATATATTACTAATGAAAAAGCCTTGACATCTTAACACTCTCCTGGGTAAATCGTTAGAATAGATTCCAAATGCAATTAAAGAAAGGCTTTTTTTTAGGCACTGTATTAGGAGATAAATAGGCACGTTCTCCCCTCTGAATGCTTGTTTGTCAAGCATTCCTATTAACTCCACATTCTTGCCTCAAAATTGGGCAGGGAGAAATAGTTGGGACAGGAGATGGGTTTGGGTTTGTTTTTGCATGGGAAGTGGAAGATTGAAAGGAGGGAACACTGAGGGAACTGGGAGGAAAGATGGATCTGGTGGGAAGCTCTTCCAGGAGAACAAGAAGGATGCTTTCCAATAGCCATCAGCAGGGCTTTCTCCAAGCATAAGGTATCAGCAGGTCTGAAACAGCTCCTCACTCATATTTCCAAAGCATATTTTCAAAGACCGTTGCCAAATTGAATGATCTTTCTGATACTCTTATGATCAGAGGAGAAAAGGGGGATGTTCTTGTAGTTTCTAACCATTGCTATCATGCCATTTCCTTATGCTTCTTACAAAGAAGGAAGCTTTTAACGTTTCAAGTCTGCAAGAGAAAGTTTAGAAAGCCAACCCTCAACTTACAACAATAAGAGCAGAAGGCATGCTTCCTTATTAATCAATCTGAAATATTTTCCAACAGAGACATGGCTTAGGGAGGACCTGACCCTCGGACTCGCAATGCAGGGAAATTGCTGGGTTTTCCTTTTGAGAGCTCCAGATCCTTTCCTGGCAGTTTTCAGCTCTCAAATATTTAACTCTTCTTTTCCTTTTGCTGCATTTATGGAGATATGAACTATTTTGAGGTAGGAAGGAGTGAAACAGAGGGGAATGGATGGGCATAGTCCATAACCCTGCACAGGGCAAGCACACTGAAACCATCTCTCCTCCTGGTCTTCGTGCTCCTTTCCCCTTTTGTTAACAGGAGTCCAAAGCATGGCCAGATAAAGAGCATCCAAAACCTTTCAGGGCAGTGTGAGGGAGAAGGAAGTTACTGCCACTCTGCCACAAACATTCAAGCGATTGAATCAATCCACAGTTTCATGCCTGCTGGTCCCTTTGATTGGGCTTTTATAATTAGAACAACCTTGTCCCCAAGTGTTTATGAAAGCCATCCAGTGCAGGTACCCATCCTTTTATTACAGCTGAATTTAAGGGTGTTTATTCAGCTTATTGCTACCACTCCCCCATCCTTATGTGCTAACAAGAGCTTTGTTCCATGCTGGGGATTTCAGAGGGATGGGGGATTACTGCAACCCCTCCTCTCTCCGTCCCAGATCTGTCTCTCCGGCACACGCTGGCTCCATCGGATTACAGCATTGTGCCATGCTGCATCTCTCTGTTTCTAAAGTGGATTGATTTACCCTTCTCAAGCCCGCTCGCTTTTCTCCCCACCTTCCTCCAAAAGAACAAACAGCATCAGATATGCCAGAGCATCTCATGTCACCATTAAGATTTACTGTGCTTTGCAAAACAAAAGCGTGTAACTCCTGGCCGGAAAGCTGGAATGACAGGCAGGAGGTTACAACTTGAAGGAAGAAAGAGAGGAAAACTAATGCCAAGGGAAGACTTTGCATCAGGGCTGTAAAATGAAGCAGAACAACATTGAGCTCCACATTCAAGACTGGGAATGACAGGATGCTTTCACCCACAAGTGTGTTTCTAGGGTGAATGCTCATTCCCCATGCCCAAAGGACCATCTTCCAGCCATTGAATCCCTTTGTATCTCCTACGCTGTAGCTCTCCTGTGTCAGTGGTCCTCAAACTACTGGCACAGCAGCCCAGATCCTGCACCAGATACATGCTGCCTAACTATGTGCTAATGCCTGCAGCCTCAACCCTCTGTGGGTTTTGGGCAGGAAGGGTGGTTGTTTCCCATATAAAAGAGCAATCTCAGCCTTGAAGAAGTCATTGGAGATCTCCATGTTCAGTCGCTCGCTTTATACTTCTTGGTTTGGGTTTTGTAGATTTATCCCCCCTTGGTGATTTCCCTGCAATTTAAATACATGCCAGCAGTTTACAAGCCTTTCCCAATGTTGCCGTAGGCAGGATTGTGTGTTTTCCCCTTCTCTGCCTTCAAGATTTAGCTCGAGGGTCCAGCCCCAGTGGTAAAATACCTGGCCCTTAAAATTCCAGCCTGCTGCCATCGATTACAACAAATTGGCTTGGGCTTGTGAGTCAAACTGTACGAAACCAAGTCTTTAAGACACAAAACGCCAAACCCCATCAATGTGGGGGTTCAGAGGAGGGTGGAAAAACTGGATGGCAGCGCCACGGGCACGTGCTCAGCCACACGTGCACAACAGGCGGATAGGCACCAATCCCCCTTCCAGCTTGCACACGGTGTTCACCCCACACAATAGATGCAGCAAGCTATTTCCAGCAGGTAGGTCATAAATCCCTCGTTTATTGCCTTTTATTATGTTGTTTCAACAGCTCTTAAAGCTGGAGCAGTGCCCGATTGATAGCTGCTTTCAATCTCTTTCACTTACTGCCCATATTTCTTTGTTTTTCAGGGAGGGAGGCATCCATCTTTCCCTTCACCTATTCACCATCTCTTTCCCTTCACCTATTCACCATCTCTTTCCCTTCACCTATTCACCATCTCTTTCCCTTCACCTATTCACCACCTCTTTCCCTTCACCTATTCACCATCTCTTTCCCTTCACCTATTCACCATCTCTTTCCCTTCAGGAGTCAAATCCCATCTCTTTCCTTTTATGAGTCAAGTTTTATAGATCCCCCCTTCCATGATGGAAAACGGAAACGCTGTTGCTGATGGGGAAACAGCAGCTTGGGAGCACACATGGAACAGGACACAGTGTTTATGTTCTGCTCAAAAATGCTTATAGATTAAATGCAAACCAAGAGGGGCAAAGTGGAGAGCGGAGAAGAGGTGGCTGACTCCACAGGGAATGATTGACTGCCATGGAATCAGCAGGGAGAGACCCACAATTAAAATACTGTAAGATGATTATAGCCTGGATCAATTTCCAGTGTTCATTTGCAATTGCATTCCCTCCTCTTGAATGACTTTCTTACCCTACAGGGGAGAGGGCAGCAAACACAACTGTAGGGATAGTGTCTAAGGATGCCAGTAGATCCTTATGGAGATGCCAGGGGAACATTAGGGGTCAAATCTCAGTATCTCCCTGTGCATCCCACAGCACAAACCTTAAGCTCACCAGGGACCTCTAAGTCACACCAGCAGCAACAGCAGTGCCAGAGCATCCTCGGCCAGTGAGCCTGGAGCCAGGGCTGGGATTGATGGTAGTGTTGGGGATTTTGCCCAAGAATTGACCAAAATCTTATGATTTTGGTCAGAGTAGGTATCTAATAGCAAAGTAGAGTTTTCCCACAAAAGCATTTCATAAGGATATGCCCACAGCGCTGAAATCTATCGTGGGGAGGGGGTGAATGAGTGAATTATCTCAACAGTGTTTGCTCCAGTTCTCCTTTTGATTACCTTCATTTTGACACGTATTTTAATATATTCATATTTTCATGCCTTGACCTTATCAGAAGGAAACGCTTCATTCCATCTAAATGAAGGGATTACAAATGGGCTGGATGAAACCCTGAATCTGAAAAATGTGACAACTTCTGTTCCATAGGAAAGTTCCCGAGTCTCATATGCATTCAAATGCAAACTCTCCAAAGGTCTTGAATGAACAGCAATTAAAAGCCCCAGACCCACTCACCAAACAGGAGCCCTTTTAGGCAGACTTCCAGCCTTCATTAAGGCTTCTCAGCTACCAGCTAATTTTCATGCTGGATTCAGACTGGTGGCGCCTGAGAACTTGCTTTAATGGTGGGGTTTAAGCACCTGGAAATCCAGTCCCAGGCTCCCTAAGCACATCTGATCCCACAGCCCTTGGAGCATCTTCCAAAACTCCTTCTCTGACCGGTGGGGAGGGCTTTTAGAAGCCCATTTGCTCCTTTGCAGGGGTTTAAGGAAAACACTGAATACCAAAAGAGCCCTGCACTTAAAAACAATAAGAACTAAACATTTACAGCAGGTAGCATCCTTTCCAGTAAGAGTCTCCTAGAGCTGTGGCTATACCCTGTGAAAGAAGGTATCCAGCCAGCCGAGGGGTAACTCACTCACCATATGGGCAGCCAGGGAAACTGGTATCTTCAGGCTTCAAGGGTTATGTATTTCCATAAGCAAAGGGATTTATACCAGTAATTCCCAAAGGCCAAGTGTGAAATAACTAAATCATGTGCACATGCCAAACAGCAGGGGGGAAAATTCCCCAATCACTTCAATCCACTGAACAGATTTCTTCCCCTCCAAAATGAGAATTAACCGCCTTAAATTAACCTGAGGCAGCAGAAACCAGGGGTTTTCAGCGTGTGACCCCTGCTTTTACAACAAATGCAGCCAGATCCCATGTCTTGGCTCCAACTTTTCTGATTTATGAGACCGTTTGTCTTGTTCCTGGGAACTGTGACAAAACCTCGGCACCTCTGATGGATGGGATGTCACCAAGTGAGCAAATTCTTACCTGGGAGCTTTTGGAGCAAGGAGCACGCCTATTGTCCAACATCTTCATTTCAACACTCCATTATCGTATTGGTAAAGCACTCCCAGGTAAAGGCCAAGTGGGAACTTCAGCATTTGGCCGGCATGAGTTAGAAGGGTGAATAGTTTCTCTAATTTTCTTGTGTTCTTTATGACTTAGATGTGCCAATAAAACCCTTGATCACTTTTCACTTTGCTGAACCGAGAGCAAATTGACTTGAGAAAGCAATTTCCAGAGGCAGAAGTTGGTGAAAGAGCTGCTCTCCAGGACAGTTGTCTTTGTACTTTATCCAGAGGTGGAGTTAGGGTTTTAAAGCTGCTTCTCTTGCCTTTGGAGAGACATGAACCAAGATTCTCTCTTTCACACAACATAAAGACATCCCTGTCTGAAGTTTCTCTCCAATAGATGATCCTAGCAAATAAGCACAGAAATACAGTTAAGAAAAGGTGGCTTCTAATCTAAGGTAAATCTGCATCCAAACAGCAGTAAGGTGGCACAGAAGGCTCAGGGCTCAAACTATCCAGCTGGATGTTGAGTGTAAGCTTTAGGACATGGGTAGAAATTGAGTGTAAGAGGCAGATTCCACCCTGCCTTCCCATCACTCACAATTCCAACATCAGTGCCCTTAATCCCGGGAGCCTTGCTGGGCTCTGCTTGTGCTGACCTGTACGAGCATCGCTCTAAACATGGTGGGCTTGGTATCATTTTCTTGTTTAAGGCACATGAAATCAAGACCTCTCCATCTAGTTCCTGCCTGCAGCCTCATTTACACTGTGAAACAAGGGTTGTGCTGACAGTGCAAAGTAGGACAACCAGCACGAACAACAGATGTGCCCTGACTGTGGTCAATCCATCCCAAACAGATCCCAAACCTCCTCTAGGTATAACACATCCCAGCCAGGGCACTAACAAAGAAGTGGTCCCAAGGGTTTGGGGCTTTGGGGTTTTTCTTTCAATACCATTATCAGCAGCAGGAAAATCACCCTGGAAATCCTTGTTGTAAATTGTACAAGTCAATACCACAAACATGTGCCAGTATAAAATGCATCTCAGTCAAGGATGATCTTCCCAGCATATGTGTGGATCTATTTACCTTAGATGATGCTTGTACCACAGGCTGCCTGAGCAGTTTTGATACTCTGTGCCTCAGTTTCCCCACTTGTGAGTGTAAGGTACCAATATTCCCTCGACTCCACAAGCCTCCCTGTATTTTGGAGGTGGCAAAGAGACCATTTGCATTGGAAACTGAAGGTTTCCAGTGCCAGTCGGATCCAGGAATACTGCTATTTCTCATTAGCAAACTATTCATCATCACTGTTATGGCAATGAAATATTGCCCACAGCAGCTTTTGTGCTTCTCCATAACCAACAACAAGCCCTCACAAAACTTCTCTCTTAATCCAAGTGCCAGACTGCCCGCACTGGTGACTGGGTTTCTTACTATTTTTGCCTTTAATAGCTGCAACACTGATAAGATTGCTCCGAGTAGCCCATGTTCAGCAGTTTAATGGGTACCAGCCCAGACAGACTAATGGATCTGGAGACCAGGAAAGAGCAGGAAGGTGAGCTGAGTGGAGAATATTAAGGCTTTTAAGGCAGAAAAGTAGCAGGCAGACATGGGGTAGCTGACTCACAGAGCCGCGGTGGAGACAGATATCCTCTCCGATGGTCCTCAGCCATCCATCACACAGCGACATGCCCATGAAAACGGATCATTTCTAGAAACAATTCACAAGATGCAAAGCAGAGCTGGAAAAGGGTTCCTGGGGCTCAGGGCCAGGGGAGTTACTGCACACTCTGAGCTCACAGGCTTTTCCCCCCACTAAAATAGTGCTTTTCCATTTCTGGTGCCTCATATCATCACATAGGACATGTCAGTGCCTCGGAGAAATGGAATGTCCTTGCTCCATCCAGCATGGGTCATTTTTCTGGCTGTGAAAAGTGCAGCCAATACATACATGTTCCTCTTCCTCATAACTACCAGACCCTAATAAGCAAGGTCTTTAGGAGAGTGAGAGGTCTTGGATTCAGTTCTGTGCAGGGACCTACCTAAAGATGGTTTTTACCTGCATGTTCTCCCTGGTAGATGATGCACCAGGGGCAGAGCCACAGAGGACAAACTTCAGTCTCCTTCAGGATGTGTTTCCAGACAGTGCTGTCTGGGTTCTGGGAGAAAACAACCCTGTTTGAGGCATGCACCATAACAGAAACAGAGTAAACAGGAAGGATTTGCTAAATATTCTCATGCACCTTCAGTGAAATCTTTAGGGTCTTTATTCTGCTTTTTAGCAAAAGCAAATCCTGATTTTATATAGGAGGGGAAAGATAGAAATCAGGGAGACCTTGTGTCCTTTTGCAAACATATTCATAGAGTGATATTTACCATTCCCAAGTGAAGGATCCTTTGCTCCCTCCTTCCATGTATTAAGTATTCTTAGCAATGAAGTAGGATTTGCACCAGCAGGAATAGGAATAGAGAACATGTAGAAATGGTTTGAGTAAGCCATCAGTCACCAGCAGAGGATGAAGTATCTCCTGAACTTCTCACTGATATGACGCAAGGGGAGGCCAGAAGGTCAAGAGACTGGAGAGAGCATGAATGATCCCGTCATTAAACAAAAGGCTTTCTCTAAAGCCTCCACTGATGGATGTCCTCCTGGAGGCTGGAAACCAGCTTGTGTCATTTGGTTTTGTTCCACCAGCCATAAATAACAACTCTCCTGGGAGGGTACAAATGGCATCTGGCAGAAAAACTGCAATAGGGACAAGGATGCAATGGAGACCTTGAGTAAGGGATGCAGAAGCCAAGGCATTCATGCAGAATGGATGAAACCAATGAAGCCAATGGCCAATTCATCCCTTGAGGTGTCCCTCCCTCTTCCCCAAATCTACAAAATGAGCAAGGCAAAAATCAATAGGGATGATGAGGAAAGCAGTGGAGAGACAGGATGGTGGATCAGGAAACAAAACCTTGTGGGAAAACAAGCTTCAAGGGGAGGGAAAAGAGTGACATTGGGTGTCGCAAGGCATGCCATCTTTGTGACAACACCTGGGTAGTTTTAAAACACGGTATTTCTATGCACATTGCAGCAAATCATCCTCTGGATGCTAGAAACCAACACATGGGGAAGAGAAAATGCATCCAAGTGAGAAAGAAAAGCCCTGAGACTTGGGTGTTCTGGTAACACTTCATCTCCTCACCCATGCTGCTTGATGTGCTAGCTGGAAGAGCCCAGTCTTGGCCATGGGGGGCATAGGATAAGTGATGCCATTTAAGAAGTCCTCAGACCCCTGGAAACCCTCCATCCCCACCAGAAGGGATGAAGATTTGCTGCCCCCAGGTTTGGAGGAGGACAGGTCAGGTTGTGCGGGTGTTTGGTAGTTCCAAAATGCCCCAAATCAGGAAGATGTTGGCCTGGGTCCTATCTCAGGAGGTTTCTCACACAGCAAAGTCACTGTCACAAAGCCAGCATAGAAGACCCTCAGGCAGTCCTCATCCCTGATTTACCATCTCCTCAGTTATGCCACTGATGTGTTTAATGCTCAGTTCTGTGTTTATTTGTGGGGCTATGCAAGAAAACAGGAACTGGGTTAGATTATGACCTAGATTAACATCTTCACCTCAAAACCTTCACTAGCACCACTCCCCCCTACTACCCACACAGGAACAGTGAGGGGATGTGCAGCAATACTTCAAACGCAGGGGGATTATATCAGACTTTGCTGTCACTTTGTTGTCTAGTGAGGAGAGGGGCTCCCTCATTGCATTCACATTCATTTCTGGGTCCTGCAGACCCAAACCTCAGCCGCTAATGCCCTAAAACAATACTGTGAACCTTTTCACTTTAGGAACTTAAACTACATTGCATCTGATCCCTGGCAAATGTAAAAGGTAGTCGGCAAGCCCTCTGAAGAAGAGCCGTGATAGAATTCAATCTGTGTCAACTCCAACCTGGCAGGGATTTACAGCTGCGCTCTATCCGACACGATGCACTTCATCCCTTTTATCGTGCAGCCTGAATGCAATAGTGTAACAGTCACGTTAGAGGGAGTCAAGCAGAAGCTAAAGAACAGGAAGGGATTTTATAGGTACAATAAGATTTATGAAGAGAGATGTTTCTCTGGAGCAGGAAGCGAGGGGATTTCGGAAAGCAGCAGAATACCTCTGCTCTCCCCCACATGCTTCTAACAGTGAGATGAGTACCTGATCCTTGAGGTGTTTTATCATCAAATAGATAGGAGCACAAAGAGGCATTGTGTTCCAGTGACAAAATGGCACAGGAGGTGTCCAGGGGTCCAGGCACCTTCATAGGCCTAATTCTCCAGACCATACACTGCCTGCTTTCATGGGATACAAGTGCCTGCTGACTTCAGGGATGATGAGGAGAAAGACTTTAGGTCTAGAAGGGTTGTGGTGAATGAGTGATTTAGGGTCGCTCTAAAAGTCACCATCAAATGTATCAGCAAAAGTGGGTTGAGTATGACTTTATAAAAGCCCAAAGCCTGAGCTCAAGGTTCACTCTGTTACTTGCTACATGGATGAAACACACAAAGGAAAATGGAGTTAGAACTGATTTGGAATGATTTACACAGAGACTGAAGACACAAAATGGTAAGGGAAACCCTCCCATTGGGTTACAATGTTCAGAGGGGACCCTTTTGCTTTCTAAACCCCTGAATGAAGCTTAGATGAGGTTAGCTCCACCCTTAGTGCCAGACTTGGACAACAGTTTGTGCTTAAAGGGATGGATAACTACATGGATTTCATTAGCATTGATTCAGCAAGCCATCAGTCACATCTGTCACAGGTAAGGGGTCTCTCTGCATTTGGTAAGGAAGGATGTCTCAGTCTTACCCATCACAAGGGGATGGTGGGAAAGCATGACCATGGTTGAAGTTAGGGGACCATGCAATGCAAATGTTGCTGCTCCTCTTTATGGTCCCATCAGAAGATGAGTGCGTAAGGGCTGTGGGAAGTTACTGACTATCAGTGTCTGACCAGAGACACTGGTTGTCATCTGAGCTATGAACATGAGAGGAAAACATCAGCTGAGTGCGCCCTTTCTTGCAGAGCAGCCAAGAAGGATTTTTACATCCAGGGCATAAAGAGTTATTTTAACTGCAGTTAAATCTTCACTGGACTACAGGCAAAGCCTGTGCAAAGTCTGGGATGTCAGGGCACTTCTTGCATGTCACTCAGTTCCTTGTAAAGTCAAGATGCTGACATTTACCTACGAAATCCATAAAGCATTTAGAGACTCTCAAATGTAAAGATATGTGGGGTCATGGATCTCTGCTAACAACTGTACGTGAGAGCTGCCAAAAGGCAGAGGAGCCTTGTAAAACCTCCATCACAGCGGGTCAGCAGAACAGCCACAAAACCACAGCTGGTTCAAAGCACGCTTCTGATCTCATAGGGTACATAGGTATCTTCTGAGGTCCCCGATATCCCTTTGAGGTCCCCACACCTATCCTGTGCTCCTCTGAGCTGGCACAGACCCCTTGGGGTGTCTCGGTAGCAGAAGATATCGCACTGCTGTTAATTTTAGTGCCGTTCCCCAGTGCTGTGGCTCCCCTAGCACCAGCCGCGATTAATTGGGAGCTCTCCCACTGCTTCCTGATTAGCTGCTTTTGATTAGGGTTTAATGACTTCACTTGGCCCCTAATTCACAGGGATGAGCTTTGAAATGCCTTCAAACTGCTCAAACAGAGCATTTGCTCCCACCCTGGAGCCACCACTTAAGCTCTATGTACACAAGCACTGCTCCTCTGACCCTGTAGAACCTGCTGCCCCAGCCCTCCTCCCTGCAGCATCAGGCCAACAATAGGGATGCCAAAACACTCCTGATGGGCAGGAGTGAGGTGCAAACACAGGGATGGATATTCCAAGCTCCTTGCCACTCAGGTAACCTACAGAAGTCAATATTTGGAATGTGGCTTAGCTGCATAACTAAAGCACGCCTGGTAAACTCAGTCTAGCATCAGAATCATGGACAGTGACTACCTTAATGCATAATGGGACAGCCAGGGATGTCCAAGACAAACTACATCAGACTTCAGATCTTCAAGGAGTGCAAGAACTTATGTGACCCGGCCCTTTGTGAAGAACAACAGTGGCACAAAAGAGCTGGACATCTCTTTTCCAGCTTGTGTGTCCAGCCCTAGCATTTAGGGCTGAGTAAAACTCTCAGTGTCATTAAAGTCCTGAATCCTGGAGAGTTTTGGCTTGCTTCTCCCTGACTTCATCTTCTCTCTCCATCCCAAAACTCATTCAATGAAGAAAGAGAGTAGGCAGAAGTGAGGGAGTTTACCCTGGCAGAGAATAGAAGTAAACCCAAACATTGCATGGCCGACTGGTCCAGCCATGCTACTGGGAGCTCTGGTACCCATTCTACTCCTGGGATCAGGATCTGCATCTCATCTTGACCTTGGGGCCTAAGCCCAAGATCATGTCACACAGTCTGCTTTGCCACCAGCCAAAGAGGTTTTAAACATTGGTTTCAGAGGCTGCCTTGCCTTTAGAAGATCTGAAAGTGCATTTATCTTCTTGAGACGTGCATTAATCTATTAATTACTGGTGAAGATAAGGGGACGAAAAGAGGCTTGTGGGAGGGAAGAAAATGAAAACAAAATAAATAAAATAAAATAAAATAAAATAAAATAAAATAAAATAAAATAAAATAAAATAAAATATAAAATAGCCATGTTCATCAGTAAGAAGTTCATGGGCTCTTTCACAGTGCCTTAGGCACAATGTCCCATCATGTTGCTGCCTTATCACAGCTCTCCTCTGTACCAGACTCACCCCAACAGTGTGAGGTGGCACATTACAAAGTGCCTGGGTCCCCTTACTGTGCCCCAAGCCCCATGGTTGATCTCTTTAATCACCACAACTCTGTGACAAGGCAAGAAAAGAACTCAGCTCCCAGCATGACAAATCCAAAGCAGGTTGGTTGTTTTCTCTGCAGGCAGCTTCCACCCTGTGCCTGGGAAGAGCAAAGCGGGACCAGAGCCTGAGGCACTGCAGAAATAACCCCCTGGTGCTCTGGAGCTGGACCTCGGGTCCTGCTGTGGGATGCAAAAGCATTCAAAGCTGGGTTACGATCCCAGTTACAGGAAGCTGATCATCTCCTTGTTCCACGCCTCAGTTTCCCCAGCTAGAGGAGAAGAAAGTTAACATCATCCTTCCACATAAAGGAAGGTGGAGATTAAAAAGCTTTGGGGTCTTGCTTTGAATCATTCTCTGCAGTCTCCTCCCTGCTGTACTGCCTGCCCTTCGTGGCAGAAGCCTTCTGAGTGAGGCACTGAAGGGTTGCCAGCAAAAAAGAAGGCATAGAAAAAGACTCATTCTGGAGGAAGGCACATACAAGTGACAAAAGGGGAAGAGGGACCCCCAAACCTTGGGGGATGGAGCCCTCCAAGCCTTGTGAAGGGAGGAAAAAGGTGAGCTCCTCCACCATGCAATGTAGTGATTTCATCAACACCAAGACCTAGGGAGAGCTGTTTGGGGGCTGCCTTTTCCCTCAGCTAAATCACAACTGACTCAGGGTAATGCCACCAATGCTATAGCCAAGGTCACCCCAGCAGCATGGCCGGGTATATCCAGTCAAGCCTGGCTCTTTGCTGCTGGTCTCCACTGAGGATGAAGGAGAAATTAGGAAAAGGGAGGGTGGGAGGAAAACGCTGCAGGACTAATAAAGAGCTTTGAAGGAGATAGGGAATTGAGTCAGGTTCACATTAAAGGGCAAGGAAATGAATGCGGAGATGAAGGCGCCTGCGATTTCAAATGGATCATGCCGATAAATAAATAAAGTTAAAAGACTTTCAATTACTTTTGAAAGAGAAACAGGGAGAGCAGGAGGGAAAAACACCAACAACTCCAGATGCTCTCGAGCTCTGCACTTGCCTTGCAGGATGTGTGCCTCTTGCCTGCCCGGTGAGCCCAAGCCATGAGCAATAGCAGGGCTGTGGGTCCCAGGAAGATCAAATGAACGTGGGTTTAATGCCTCAATTAAGGCTCATTCTGTTCAGCTTTAAAAAGTGATTTAGCCCTGCTAAGCTGCACCGGGGTCAGGAGCATGGATAGATGGCAAATCTCATTTGAAAGCCAAACACATATGTTCCCATCATTAACAGTCCCTTCCCATTAGTGCGAATATTGTTGGCTTAGAATGTAGCTTTCATTTAACAACTGGAGAAGAATGAAATGGTTTCCTCCAGTTTTGGTCTGGTGCCAGGAGCTGCCTGTAAGATCCAGATAAGGGTTCTCAGCACAAACTTCTGGTAAGGGAATTAACCGGTAAACTTTAACTTTGGGGAAGGAGGAGAAGAGGGAAAGTGTTTGTGATCTCTTTCCTGGCATCAGCTTGCCAGGCTGGAACTCCCCAGACCCAGCTCCAATGCTCCCTGGATCCTCATCCCTATTATCCGTCTATGCTGGGAAATTACCACTTTCCAAGCTGAGGTTAAGGCCTCATCTCCTTAAGGATCCTCCTTTTTCCTCTCCCTTCTATTTTCTATCTCCCCAGAGATCACCCTCCATACTATTCCTGGCATAGCTCTTCCCTTAGGTGGAAACTAATTCCCTGACAAATCTTTTGGGGTACTTTAATCCCTTTTCTTCAAATCACTTCACCCAGGCCTAATATTGCCCAAACCTCTCCATCCTCATGCACACCTATCCCAGAAACCTCACTGCTTCTGGAACAGCAAGAGCTGGGCAGGAATATCTTGCTAAGACTTCTTGAAAAAGGCCGATACATCTCAATGGAGATGTTTTGAAGAACCAGTTTGATGAATTTCTGCTGCTGGGAACAAGAATTGGGACTAAACCAACCTGGTTTCACGTTTGATTCCAAGTCATTTTGCTTTGAAATTTAAGCTGATTATAATAAAAAACTCCTTTTGTTTGCGAAAAAGAGGTCACACATGAAACCCTTTGATAGCATCAAAATGAGGCATTGCAGGCAACGTCTTATTGTTTGTCAGCTCACACAAGTCTTAGTGATTATGACTTTTCATCCAGGACAAGGCATTTCAAGCCTCTTTCTTTCTTTCCATGATGAGAAATCATTTCTTCCTCCTAACAGACAAACAGAACCAGCCTTTCAGTTCCTAGTTCCGCTTTGAACTGAGGCTGGGAGTTAACCAGAGTGATCCAAAGTTGTTAAAGACCAAGGGGAAAGCTTTCATATTGCGGACTTCAATCTCTCCCTGCTCCCAGCGGCCCAAGAAAATGCCATTAGCCTTGGAGGTACTTTTGGTAAATAAAGGAAAAGAGAAAAAGAGAAAAGAGGGGGGGAAGACAGGCGAGAGAAGAGTCCTCATCCTTTATTTTCCTCTCATTTATATACTATAAACCATTTCCTCAAAGGCCTCAAAGTGTCTCACTCCAGCCGGCAGAGTCAAGGGAGCCTGAGTTTTCAAAGTCATGTTTCGAAGGGGATAGGGTGGCTTCAAAGCCCATCTCTAATGTAGTTTGCTAATGCGGGGCAGTTCACATGGGTCCCTGTGACTGTGCTGCTCCCTCTGGAGATCCTTCCAGCTCTTCCGATGAGGGTTGTGTGAGTCTGAGGGACAGCAGCACAACTCTGCTCGGGCTGGAAATCCCAGACACGATTTGCACATCGGTACCCAGGAGGAGGGGGCAAGTTGCTTCTTACATCTCCCAGGCTTTCAGCTCCTCACTGCTTAGCTATTTATTTGGAAGTATGCACAAGGGGGAGATGCTCGATGGAGGTGGGTAGATCCCAGTGTCATCACTGCTGCCCCCACTGAAGGGATCAGGGATTTGAGGAACTCACTTTGGCTTTTATAAAGCCAGAGCTGCTGCTGCTATTTTTACTTATAGCAGTGCTGTCCGTGCCACGGTGACAGAACTGGGAGCTCTAAGGAAGCTGCTGATGTAGGGAAGCTTATTTGGGAAAAGGCTATTTTGAGAAGTGTTGCCTGTAAATGAAGTCATGTGAGGAGTCCTCATTTGGGTCTCTCAGTTCCTAGTCAGTAGGTGAATCGGTGCACATGGCAAAAGCTGGCCTTGTGCTTTGGACTTTGCTATCCCCCACCCCCAAGGTGGGGCCAGCTATAGGTTCTCCCCAGAGATTCTTTAACCTATAGCCAGAAGGGTCCCTTTGCTTCCAAACTGGTACCTGATAAACCCAAAGGAAATAAACACACACCGTGAAAACCAAGAACAAAAGAGAAAGAGAAAGGGAGAAGGAAAGGGAAAGAGAAAGGGAAAAAGGGGAAGGGAAATTCTTCTTTCCTCCTGAAAGATCTGTCCTCTGAGTAACTATGAAGTGTGATGAGATTTGCATTAAAATAAATCTGTTTCCCAGGTTGCAGAAAGAAATGTGAGAACTCTGATTCTGAGTAACTTCCTCTATTCCCTCTTATAAAATCCACTCTAAAGAGGGCCCTGTAACGAGTGCCTGGTCTCCTGCAGGTCCTGGTAGACAAGAAAGACAGTCTTTCCCTTCTGAAGGGCTGGTCATAGGCATTTCAAGTGACTTTAGGCAGCAGTGATTTGGGAACCAGCATGCGTTCTGCTGGAAGTAATGTTTGCCATAAGAATACTGCATCCCCAGCCAAGGAGAAGCCCTGGCTTAATGATGGTCAGAGAGAAGGAAGGGTACCGAGTGTGCACTGCATTGGAGGAGCTCTGTGAAACAGAACAGGATAGTTTGAATGCCTCCAAATAAACGGCTCCCAGCACAAGGCATCTGCTACTGGCTCTCCCTGCTGAGCAGTGCTGGCAACACAGAGTTTAGATTTGAAGTCACTGGGAGTTCTGCAACCAGACTCTGGGCAGTCTGGGATTTCACCCTTTCTGAGAGACTCGTTGCAATAGGAAGCCATTGCAGAGGTGGGGAGAGCATGAGGGAGAAGGGAAACCGCAGCGAGAAGGGAAGTCACCACAGCACGCACTTGCTCAGTGGCACAGGAAGTCAGTGATGGGCATGGCTCTTCTGCTGGTGAAAGAGAGGATTAACTTTCAGCATGCTGCCTCCAGGCACCCAGCGCTGGCAGTGCCACCAGAATCCATTTTGAGTGGAAGAAGTGATACTTCTCTGAAAGGAAATGTGCAGAAAGGCATCTCAGGAAGGGCACAATGATGCAGAAAAAAAGACACTGATAAGCTTATTGTTATCATTATGGCAAAGGTTCCACCTAAAATCAGGCCAGCATCAGTGACGGATGCTGTTCACATTATAGAAGACATCCCCAGACTCCAAGAACTCATCTCCAAAACAACTGGGTCCAGTAAAGTGACCATGGCCACTTGAGGCATCAGTGGCAGAGACGGGCTGGTTCCACCCCACTGCTGTCACTAACTGCATCCACTTCTTTGCTTTTCCTGCTATGGAGCCCTGCTGCCAAACTGCTGATTTTGAGACCTCAGGAAGTCACAGCCCCTTTCATGAAGAAAGAGAGCTGCACGGAAGCAAGGAGGCTCTGGTGTTAGTGCAAAGCAAGGAGGATCTGGTGTTGGTGATGCTCCTGCTCCGCAGTGCTCGGGTGGCAGTTCTGCTCATACTTACAGCTGCACTCCTAGGGAGTCTAATAGTTCCATCTGGGAACATCAGAGCTCTGAGGGGGTTAGAAATGGTTGTGGCAATTCCAAGCAGCAGGAGATGGATGTATGTGGCTTCATAAAAGTCACTGCAAGAATATGACACAGCCAGTGCTCATCTCCCCTTGCATCAGAAGCAGGGAGAGGATGCAGCGTGGATCCTGAAGGAGCACACAAGCATGGAGTGCCTGTGTGAGCCAATGTGAGCTTCCCCTGCATGTGTGTGTGTGCAGAACACCCCGGGCAGTGCAGGTGCATCTGGCCCTCCTAAGCCCCTCCAAGACTGGGAATGGCCTGGCCTTTCACCAGCATTAGGGAATGGGCTCAGGAATTCCCAGTGAAGCACTAGAGGCACCACCAGGCTTGATGCCTGCTGCTGGCACCAGGGCCAGGGTGAAGGGTGGGTGCTCTGGGCTTTGACTGTGCTGTTGGCCTCCAGGAAGGGCACAGCAAGGGGATGGCAATATCCCAGCCACTCCAAATCTCCTTTGCTTAGGCTCAGGGTGACTCTTGTGGTATTGATCAGGTATTTCACATCCCTGGCAAGCAAAAAGCTCCCTGTCAGCAGCCTCCCCTATGATCTGCAGGAGCACTTGTGTAAACATGCAGCTTTACATCCTCCTTATGCACAGCTGGATACCTCTAGGTACCCATTTAATGGGTAGTCTTGACTGTTTTAACTCCACCAGCCCAAAAACATCTTCTTTCCACATAGCAGCCACATCTCACCTCACTCGTGATGCACAAAAGCAGGTCACCCTCTGAGGAGGCAGGGTGACCATCACTGCAAATGGGATCATGCGCCATTTGCAAGGACTTGCTGGGATGGGTGGAAACAGAGAAAGGAAATTCATTGCAGAAGGGCAGATACCTTAAGATGCAGGTTTTATCATCTCTGTCAATGTCTACTCCTCACTGCTGTGCAGAGAACCATTGGAGTTGTGACTGTGGTGGCTTTCTCAGTGCTCTTTGGTTATGGTCACGTGAAGCTCCCCATTCCATGGAACAGGCTCAGCTTTTGATGTTTTCAGAGCACCACAAGACAAGTCTGAGCTGAAAATTGCTACTGTCTCTCATGGCTTTATTTTGGTGTGCAATCAGCTCAATCCGGAGGCAAATTATGATTAATAAAAGGGAAGGAGATGAAGGTGGCCTTTGCTTTTCAGCAGTGTGATAGGAGCACCCTGGAGTGCCTACTTAGGAGAAAGAGGCAACTGTGCTTCCCCCACTGCAAGGGTTCATTTGGGATAAGGCAGCCAAACAAAGCATGGCCTAAATAGACACTAAATGGTCACTACTCCATGATGTTCCCACAGAAAGCCTTCTCTTGCAGACAGCATGGGAGTCAGGGACTAACAGGTTGGAGGACCATGGCTCTGCCTTCATCCTTTCCCCAGTGCCTCAGTTTCCCCATCCTGTTTTACTGGCCAAAAACGCTGTGCAGGTAACGGAATAACAGCTGGGAAGGGTACACAAATCCTTGGGGGGAAGAAGTGAGGACAAATACAATGCAAAGTGTTTGGGATGAAGTACAAGGGGAGGGAACCCAGCAGCATCCCTCTCTCTCTTGCAAGAGCAGGTAGATTGCAGCTCCTGCAGATGGGAAGTCACAGGTTCATGGGACTAAGAGCCAAGGAAAACAACCTGGAGTTGTGGATAGAGTGCTAGACATTTACAGCTCCTCATTGCAAAGGAAGGGTGTCAGGGTGATAACCTCCTCGGTAGGGACAAAGTGATAAAAAGGAGCTTCTTTGAAGACCCATCACCTCTCCTCTGTGTCTGGCACTGATGCTAGCAATAAAAGAGTCTGTCTCTTCTGTCTTTCTCTCCTACCAGCTTCTAGTGCTGGTTCTTGCCTTCCCCATTCCCTATAGGGCAGCACGTCCAGCCCATTCCAGAGCTGCCAGGACACTCATTCCTTGTTCCTCTTGCAGAGCACCAACCTGCCAGCTCCGAGCATCCTTAGTGGGTTCAAGACCAGCTGTGCTGCAAAGCAGTTCAAGTGCTGTGCTTGGGCAGTGAACTTGAGACACTTGGAAACCCTAGAATCATAGAATCCCAGCCTGGTTTGGGTTGGAAGGGACTTCAAAGCTCCTCCAGCTCCAACCCCTGCCACAGGCAGGGACCCCTTCCACTGGAGCAGCTTGCTCCAAGCCCCTGTGTCCAACCTGGCCTTGAGCACTGCCAGGGATGGGGCAGCCACAGCTTCTCTGGGCACCCTGTGCCAGGGCATCAGCACCCTCATTCTGGCTCGTTCTTAGTAGATCAGACAAAACCAGT
>NDXB01022462.1:51053-96157 GCA_002631895.1 Agapornis roseicollis
TCCCAAGCCCCAGGTTCCCTGCAGCCCCTTCAGGCACTGGAGCTGCTCTCAGGTCTCCCCTTCAGGAGCCTTCTCTCCCCCAGGCTGCCCCAGCCCAGCTCTCTCAGCCTGGCTCCAGAGCAGAGCTGCTCCAGCCCTCGAAGTACCCTTGTAGCCTCCTCTGCCGTCACTCCAACAGGTCCCTTACTCCTCTTTCTGTCACCCAAAGCACCAATGTAAATGATGCAGACCTTGTGACAACAAAGATCATTTTGTGGAGAGCCAGTGCTTGTGAGCAGAGCAGGATCGCTATTATCAGGAGACGGCTCACTCCCTTCCAACCAGCTTTGCTAGCCAGAAGCAAACAGGGACAATCCCATAGGGAAACCCACAGCCCCACGCTGCAGAATGCCAGTGTGTGGAACTTGTGGGTTTGCTGTTTCTTGATGCAAAATGAAATGAAAAACTTAAAGAGGTGTCAGCAAATTGGAGGGGCTCCAGGAAAAGGAGATAGAGATGATTAAGGGTTTAGAAGGATTGACCTATGAAGAAAGATTAAAGGAACTAATTATGTACAGCTCAGATAAAGGATGAGGAAAGAGGTGATTTAATAACAGCCTGCAAATACTCACCAAGGTGTCAACAGTAAAGAAGGGTGCGGAATTATTTAGAGTCCTTCATCAGGGAACAACAGGAGTGATGGGATGAAAGGGAAGGTGACATGGGACATTGGCATGATGTGGATGAAACCAGAGGTTTCTTTAGGAGCAGCAAGTAGGTTAGGAGCACAAATCCTCTGGAAACACTCCGGTCTTCCATCCTTAAGTAACAAAGAATGCATTTACAAAGGTTTTAGGTGCTTAAAGATGCAGGGAGGTGCTTTAATAGGATTTCCAGCTGCATCTAAGCAGGTTAAGCAATAGATTTCAGTGGGACTTGGGCACTTAAACAGTTCCATCGGTTGCTTCAGTTGCTTGTTTACATCTTTGCACAAAACAACTTGAAGGACTCTAGGACTCATCAGAATTGCCCCAACAGGAGAAGATTAGAACTGATCCCAAGCTGCTGGAGCAGTGTAGAAGTGGACTGGTTGATGTGCAGGAGGATGTGTTGTAGGAAACCATCTTGCCTTGTCAGGGCATTGTGCATTGATCTGCAGTCTATTTGAAAGTCAATGAGATATGGACTCTCAGGCCTATTAAAATAAGCACTTAAAAATGTCTTTGGCACTTAAGCACCTTGGTCAGTTTGGGAGGTCTTTGCTGCAGGGTGACTGTGGGTTGTCGGTGTCCAAGGTGAACACAGCCGCAGTGCTAAAGCCTATCCAAAGCACCATGTTCTCCTTGGTGCTTCACTTGAGCGTGTCACCAGGTCTCCAGGGAAACATGTCCCATATTTCTCACTGCTGCAATTAAGCCACCCATTGTTTATCCTCAGGGACAGGGGACATCCTTCCTCAGTAAGTGGCAGGAATAATCAACTGGATGGAGGAGGGAAGACATTAAAGGAGAAGCATCATTGACAATGTAAGCTGAAAGTCAAGAGGTTGTCAGGATGAAAGAGTTTCCTGCTAAAAGCACTATGAAACTATAGGGAGGAAATGGTAAGTGTGGACTTAGAAGAGGATTACTAACCTGAAAGCTGTCTTCCCAGTGCCCCGTGTAGACATTACCTAAGAATTCAATCTGCTTTCAAAGTAGTTCAGCCAATACTGGTTGCCGGGCTCTTCAGTGTCAGGCATAGAAATTCAGCATTGTGCCCAGGGCTATCTGCTTGCCTTACTGCACCTACCTTTGCATTCTTGGACAGCAAGGGCTCAGAAGAGGTGACTGCATTCCCATCAAATACCCTCCAGCTTGCTGATGGGGACTCACGCACTGTGGATGGTGATGGTGAGCTCACTCACATCTCTGCTCCAAGCCCAGAAGCACATTTGTGAAGTGCACTTGAAGAAATCATCTCACTGTCCCCAAATACACATGCAAATACAATCATAGAATCCCAGCCTGGTTTGGGTTGGAAGGGACCTTAAAGCTCATCCAGTTCTAACCCCTTGCCACAGGCAGGGACCCCTTCCACTGGAGCAGCTTGCTCCAAGCCCCTGTGTCCAACCTGGCCTTGAGCACTGCCAGGGATGGGGCAGCCACAGCTTCTCTGGGTGCCCTGTGCCAGCACCTCAGCACCCTCACAGGCCTTAGATCTAACTTGAACTTCCCCTGTTTCAGTTTGACCCCATCACCCCTTGTCTTCTCACTGCAGTCCCTGATGAAGAGTCTCCAGCATCCTTGTAGCCCCCTTCAGACACTGGAAGCTGCTCTGATGTTTCCAAGCAGCTTCTTTTCTCCAGGCTGAACAGCCCCAATGTTCTCAGCCTGGCTCCATATGGGAGGTGCTCCAGCCCTGAGCATCCTCATGGCCTCCTCTGGACTTGCTTCAACAGCATTTTTAAATGCTTAAAGATGAAATAAAGCCAGAATTACCCAAGCTGTCCCAATACCCAAACATTAGACTATCAATCACAGCTATTGCAAGTTTGGGTCCTGTATGAGGATTCTGAACACAGCAATAATAGAAGGCAAGGTGAGAGAGGTTCGTACTTGTTCTTGTTATCACCCTGAAGGACTTTTCAGGGCAAATATTCTCCAGGCAGTTTTCATTAAACCACCAACTTGTCAATTTAGCTTAAAAATATATAGATGTATTTTCAAGTAATTGCCTAAAACCAGGCAGATATTGGAAAGAGTGCTTTAACCCTTTCACAGCACTTAAGTCTACTTGAAATGCTATAAAAGGGGGAAGCTAAATACAAAGATAAATGCATAAATGGCCAGAGTTGCTATGGAAATGTAAGAGGATGGAAATGGAAAGTCAATAGAGGACTAAGTTACTGTTCAATTTTAAAAATAGTCTTTCTATACAGAAATGGAACATTTGTCAAATCTCGGTTGGCCTGTATTGTACAAAATGAGAAGTGGTTTCGTGGCTGGGAACATCTATTTAATGCTGCACGCTCAATCTGCAAACTGGATGGTCAATGGTACCGAGCAAGTGGAACCTTTTCTCCCGTTAATGACAATCTCCATCACACCTACAGAGCCCCGGTGATAAATGTCAGCCGTGAAAAGCACAGGGATGGGGGTCAAGCTCAATGGGATATAATGATAAATCATTTGTAGGGTTTTCAGGTCAGGCCTGTTTCTTTCTTGCACACAGTGTCCCAAGGAAACAGGGTTTACGTGATTGGGCTCGCTGGCCTATAGGCACTGGATGATAACTTCCTAAACCCACTGGCCTGCAATCAGATTTGATGCAAGAAGAGATATCTCAGAGGAATTAAGTTCTAACAAGCTTTATAAGGGAGAATACACTCAAATTAGCACTTCTTCCCATCATCCTTCCACTTCCCACCTCAGTCCTAGGATGTGTTATTTGTTCAGCCACTCTATCAGACACCAGAGAACCCACATAGGAGGCTTCCTATGTTCCACTGCTTGCAAAGCAACTTGTTTTATTATGATAAATGTAATACCCTTCTCTGGTTCCATTTAGAGAGGAAGAATGAATTATGTTTGAACAGCGTTGAACTCCATCCATGAGCAGCATATCAAGTGGGAAGTGGGGCTCTGCTTCAAAACATCCATACTTGTATTCCCTCTCCATTGCCAGGTACTAATGTGACTTTTCAGTGGATTTATTCCCCTGCAAAATGTCCAGTGAAATTTGGGCATTGGCCACCCAAAAATCACAGCTCATTGTGTCCACATCCCAAGGGCATCACCCTTTCATCCCCTTGGTCTTGGCCTATTGGCAGTGGCTTTTCTCCACCTCTTAACCTGTGCTACCCAGAAGCTGCAGGCAACAGATTTGACACACAGACCTGGATGGGAGAGCAGAGCATCACTGGACATGCTCCTGCCCATGTTCCCCATCAAATGGACCCCTGTATCCCTCCCATGTGTATTCAAAGCATGTAAGTCTCACGCAGCAAGGTTCCAAAGTCTTGCTGACTTAGGTACAGCAAACCTAAGGAGAATCAACAGCTACAGGAGATGCTGAAGCTCAGCTTTCTTATGTGAAAAGCTGGCACCAGCTTTAGACTTGGCAAAATAATCCTGCCACTTCCTCTTATTCCCAAGTCTGGCTCCATCCTCTTCTGCAAGGTGGTTTGAAAGCAATCCACGGCACCAGCAGGATTCGCACCAGCCCCAGCTCCCAGCCTGTTAGGAAAAGGTCTTTAGAAACAGTTCCATGCTGCTGGGTGGGATTTTCTGCTGCAGGTGCTGTGCAATGTAGAGCGAGATGAGATTCTAATCATAGCTCCTTCACAAAGGGAAGGGTTCAGGGTTTAGCTGTGTGGCAGCAGCCTCATTTTCACAGCAGTATCTGTTATGTTCTGTGGGTGTCAGGGGGACACATATTGCTGTCATTTCCCTGCTTTGTGTGTGGATATCAGACGCAAAGAGCAGCAATGAGGCCACAGCTATCACCGCTCCTCACACTGAGCAGTCCCTTCGATGGCATGGTCCATCTGGTGCTCAGCTCCAATGGCAACCGAGGCGCTTTAGGGCATCTTGTCCCATGGGAAAAGGCATCCCTGGCCTGGTGGGTCTCTCTCCTACACTAGAGGAGTGGGCAAAGAGGGTTCCCCATCCAAACAAGGCCTAGGCAGAGAAACGGGGTATATTTCCCCAGCACACACATGCCACCATGTGTCACAAGCTCACTGACGTGGCTTTGTGCTCACCGACGTGGCTTTGTGCTCACCGCTGTCTCATCCCCCCCCCCAGCCCCATGCTGCCTTGCTGAGAATTCCCCACACCAGAAGACAAACGGTTTTCCCCCAGATTAGTCAAAACCACCAAGTTTCTCTTGCAGCAGCTGCCACCACCCTGCTGGAGATGTACAACTGCTTGGCATGGGAACACTCACCTTTAGCTGCCCACCTCACCAGGGTACCACAGATGCTGCTGCTGAATGGGATGAGCACCTTCTGCTAGGTCCCTCCAGGACAGAGCTGTCAGTCCCCAGGAGGAGAAGGTCCCTCAGCACCAATGGAGCAGGGCAACCCGGGGTGATCTGTGACAAGGTCTCCCAAACGTGCCAACCATCTGCTGAGGTTCCTGTGACTGAAGTGCATGTGGGAATGGCGTCACCACCACACAGCACAGGCACCAGCAACTTCTCCTCGTGTTTCCCTCTTTGTTTGGCACCATCTGCACTGAGCGATGCCCACAGGCTGCTGCCAGCTCACACAGTTTCGGCTGTGGTAGCTCTGTGGTACTGCTGCCTTCTCCACTTCTCCACTGCTGCGCTTTTACAGGTTGAGTTTGGACACTTACGGGAAGCACAAAGCATCACCAGCTTCTTTATGGTTAAAGAATACTCCCTCAATGGAGGTCCAAGCCAAAGCACTGCTCCAAGGACTCTCACCACCATGAACAAACCCTGGGAAAGCTTGAGAAGGGATGCGCTTCAGCCCATCATTCATCTCCTTTGGTTTCTTTGCTGTTGTTCCTTCCTCTCCAATGTACAATTCCTTCCTAGGCCCCAGATTTTATGAAGGTGCTTCATTTTTAGCCTTTTGCTGCAACATTAAAGCAACTGGGTTTGCTTTAAGGACATGGCATCAGCCTGGGTGCATGCAACCCAACAGCCTGGGATGGCTTAAGGGGTGATGTGAGCATTTTGTGATGCCTAGACGCCCTTCATTTCACCCTAGCTGGGTGCCCAACCTGCAGCATCTAGCCAGCATCTCCTCAGGATAATACAGGTGGATTTGC
Source organism: Agapornis roseicollis (assembly GCA_002631895.1). Taxonomy (NCBI): domain Eukaryota; kingdom Metazoa; phylum Chordata; class Aves; order Psittaciformes; family Psittacidae; genus Agapornis; species Agapornis roseicollis. The sequence continues at coordinate 56,813 of NDXB01022462.1, forward strand.
CAGGATCCCATAGGAAAGTGTGATAGAACCATGGTGAGAGCAGTGACATCCATCACCTGCACTGCAGCAGCCACCACCTCCCCCTTGAGAGGAAGCTTTTGAAACAGAGATTATCTCTACATAACTCCACCTTCACGTCACCCCATACCCACAGCCTGAAAACCACCGATGACAGCAAAGTCACCCCAGTGTGACCATGTTGCTGTGACATCCCCTTAGATGCATGCTTCCACATACACAGATGCACAACAGGGCTGGCAAACCCTGCCTCGGCGCTGTTCTCTGCTTACCAGCAGCAAAGCTATTAAGCCCCCTTTGCAGCCCCATATGCATTCACTTCATGCCTTGAATTCCTGACAGCCCTAGTAAGTTCTTCCTGAAAAGAGAATAAACCCCTTGTTTTCCCTCCCCTCTGAGCTCCTGCTTCTTGTTCAATGCCATTAAAAGCAGAACCCACGCTAACATCAGTCCTTGCTGAAGGTTGAAACCACCTTGCCTGTACTCCTCGTGTGGCACTGGAGGGAAGAGAAGGAAAAGAAAGAGAGCACAAAACCAGGCACTTCCTTCCAGTCCTCTGTCAGCTCCACTTTGCATCAAGATCTCCTTTGTATGTCACACCGTTATTAGAGCTGTCGAGGGTGGCTCTGTGCAGTGTGGCTGTGCCTGTGTCTTAGAAACTGGGTCACCCGGAGAGCGCTCCCTGAAAACTCTGCCCTGACAAATCCATGCTGGCGAGACTCAAAGATACCCCTTCTAACGTTTTCCTGCCTCCCCTTGTGCTTTGAAAGGAGCAAACAATGCTACTTTTTGTTGTGGGTTTTGTATCTTTTATTCAGCAGCTTCCTGAGGTAAATAACCTCCGGCAGGCAAATCTGAGGGGATGCTCCTATCTCGCTTGCTGTCTGCTTACACTGAAATCATGATATCCTTTGCTTTCATGAAGCTCTTTATAAATATCCCCTATTTTTCCAAGTGGAGCTGTTATCAAGGAGGGCAAGCAACCCCCTAGATTTGGCTCAGGCTTTAGTTCCAGCATCTTGCCATCCTTCTCTCCCCATTGCAGCTGCAGGGATGCAGGAGATGAACCTGTCCATTACGCAGGGTACCTCTATTGACATCAGAGCAGAAGCTGCTTTCCAGCCAGGGCACTCTCTAGCACACAGGCATCCTTATATTGCTATCAAGCCTCTCGATAACACAGCTCAGGCAGTTTCTGAATGAGGCTGAGGGGTGAATCCTGCCACCCACCTGCCCTCAATGGGGCAGCGAGAGGTGGGGGGAATCCAGCAGAGCATAGAATGGGGTTGGCCCAGCTCAGCACCAGGCAAGAAATGAGCTGTGAGAGGGGCAAGCAGCAGGGAACTGAAACTTGCTGGCTCTGTGCAGGACAGAAAGATGTGGGGCACAGTGTCAGAGAGGGTGAAGATGGGGGTTTCCTTATTAATAGCTTGGCTTGGTACTTACAACATCAGTGAAGGGATGGCAGGAGGACACACCTCAGCTTTGCTGCTAAGGCAGAATGGCAAAGAGAGTCCTAAGGGACAAATATGGATTTTTCCTGTGCTGCAGTCAGTGCACCTATGTCCCTTATATCACAGAACCCCAGCCTGGTTTGTGTTGGAAAGGATCTTAAAGCTCCTCCAGCTCCAACCCCTGCCATGGGCAGGGGCCCCTTCCACTGGAGCACCTTGCTCCAAGCCCCTGTGTCCAACCTGGCCTTGAGCACTGCCAGGGATGGGGCAGCCACAGCTCCTCTGGGCAGCTCTTTAAGCAGTTCTTAAGAGACTGTGAGCAGGACCAGGGATAGGAAAGGGGTTGGAAGGACCTGGCTCAGACGTTCGCTGGCATGGGGAGAGCTATGGGGAAGGATTTCAGAATCCCAATATAGGGAAACGGAGCTGAGGAACAGAAAGTGCAGCTTTCACCATCCCTGAGCTAGACTCCAGCTACCTCTCAGTGCTTCACCCCAGTACATCACAGTGTGCAGGTTGTGAGCCCCATTTTACCAGCAGAGAAAACGAGGCAGGCAAAGACAACAGGCAGCATTTATCATCTGGGGAGACTCAGCGCCAGCCAAAGCCAAGCAGGGATGGTAGCATCCCCTTCCCAGCACACTGCACTGCCTGGAAAACAGAGGAATTGCACCTTGGGAACAGAGGAGGGGGAACAGGATCCCACCAGATCCATCCCTGAGACTTAGCCCATGAGGGAGGAAAGGAGAGCAGTATTCAGGCATCCCCTTGTGAATCCCAGAGCACAGGAGCATCCCAGTGTTCCCACATCAAGCAAGTTTGAGTTTGCTTTGGATATGTTAAACTGGGCCAGGCTCTAGGAAGGGGAGATGAGGAAACAGTCACCTCAAGCCTCCTCTGTGTCCTCTGCCTAATGTATTCAGCAGTGGGTTTAGGGGATCTCAAGAGAATGAGTTGTCAAAGCGTCGGAAGCAAGCGATGGCAGGGGAATTACTGCTAATCCTTCTTGTGGGATCTGACACTGGGAAGGATTTAAACACTGGTTCAAAAACGTTTAAAGATATAAAACAGGACACCTTTCCCTTCTTTCATACAGTTTGGGTTGGTCACTTCCTGCTGGCCGGGAGCTGAGAAAGGAAAGAGGAACTTTGAGGAGAGAGAAAGGATGAGGATGGGGAGAAGAAAAGGAAAAGACTGGAGATTAGATCTGGAGGGAAGCCTATCACCCTCTCGGGGGGGTGTAGGCTGCAACTAAATCTCTTTTGCCTAACAATACCTTATTGTTATTTGCACAGTGCTGAAGATGTGGCGATAGGGGAGGAAGGAGCAGGCAGGAGGCTGCTGTTCTCTTAATGCTGCAGTGTCTGAAACCCTCTGGCTGGAGGCAGCCCTAGAGCAAGGGGATGCTTTGCCCCAGCCCAATGTCTGCCCCACCACCAGTCCTGAATGGTCCTTTACCTTCACCCCTCTCCTCAATGCACCTCAGCTGTGGTTCATCAAACAGTGCTGTTTTCATTCCTTTTCCTTGCTTTCCAAGGCTCTTCCCGAAGCTCTTCCTCATTTATGCAATGTGTGTCTCTCAGGTCCAGGCTGGTGGATTATTGACTTTGCCCTCTCCATGCCCTTGAAGCTGAGGAAGGTGAGCGCTAGAGGCAGATGGGCTCTTCTTCATGCTTTGCTGTCATTCGTCCCAATCCTCAGCCTGAGCCACGATGGCAAAGAACAACTTGTTAAGGAATTGCTTCTTTCCTACCAGGTTCAATTGCTCTCCGTTTCAGGCTGCTCGTATTGATCGCCTGCACCTACTCGAGGCGTTGTGTAAAAGGCACTTAATGAAGTTCATTCTGGGCATTCTTCAGTGGTTTTTCCTCCTGAAGTACATAGATGCAGCCTTTCAGAGGGTCACGGAGCTTGAATTTTGTAGCAGTTCTGCTTTTCATTAAGGCACAATAATGAAGAATCCTGAGTTTTCCCACAGGAATTGTGGTTTCGAATCTGGGTGGGTGAGAACATTCGTACGTTCTGTATTTGCGTTGGGAAGTTGGTCAGATTTCATAAATAGAAAGAGATTTCACATTGAAAAGAGAAACAACAGCACAGGCCTGAACAAACACTGCTTTAAATGATGCTGTGGAGCAATTTAACTTTTAGTTGAACTCCTTTTATTCCAGCCTCTCCAAAATAGTGCAAAAAATCAGTTTCCACACAAAGTGCCTGTTCCAAGGTTTCAAGCCCATGAGATAGTAAAGCAGAAACCCTGCTCTGACAAGTTCTATTCCATACGTTCATTCTGCTACCTCATTAAATTACAGAAGCCACCTACAAAAGAGCGTTTCCCAAAGGACAAACACTCTTCCAGGAACGTTTCAACCTGTTCCTGTCAAGTAACAGTTGGGCCAGAGAAACCAGCTGCTGCTTCTTGTTTTGTTGGGCTTTGAACTGACACTGGAAGCTTGTGCTGGTACTTGGGGAGGCCAAGGGAGCATCCAGGCTGCTGCAGCCAGGGAGATGAAGGCAGGCACCAATGCAAATGCCTTAATGGCTGTGTGTGAGGCCACAAATGCAATCATTCTAATGAGGGCTTGCTCTCTTCAGAGCTCTCCTTCCCAAACACATCTTGGTGATGATGCCAGCACATTGGGCATCACAACGAACTGGTGTGAAACCGATGCAAGACTGGAGCTTTGGCCACACTGGCATTTTGCATGGGTTGAATGAAGCACAGAGTGAAATCAGGGCACATCCCCATTACAGATGATATGAAATAGCCAGGGTACAGCAGCCCTTTGGAGCTTCATCTCCATCTCGTTTTATGACCTGGGTAGAACAGAGGCTTTTTAACTGGGTAACTGGAATTAATAACTGGAAATAACTGGTTCAGCTATTTACATGAGAGATGAATGCAGACCTGCATGGATGTTTGGGTGCCTGCTCATTTATTCATCCGAATGAGTAAATCACATCAAAACTACGTGTTTACAGGGAGCATTTTCAAATAACAATGTACACCAACACGCTTGGGACTTGAGACTGCTCAGAGTTTTCCTTCTGTAATGGAGGCAAATGGGTATGTGTTTCTGAAATACAATGGTTTTCCCATTTCTAGTATTTGGGAAAGCTGGTTTGAGTCTTCCAAAACTAAATCTGCTTTATCTCTGCTGGACAAAAGGTGAAAATATACTTGTTCCCAAAGGCTTTTCCTTCCTATACTCATAAACCACAATGTATGGAAGAGGGGCACTGCCAGGGTAATGGCCTCCTCCTCTGAGAAGGGGGAACATCACCCTGTCTCTTATATAGCTGCTTTCACTATTCAACACTCTCTTTTTAAGCAATACTGCTTTAAACCCTCATTATAATGCCCAGAGCCACTTGCAGGCTTTCTGAAAGTCATTATTATAATTACGATCAAGAAGCATGGCAGTCTGTGCTTTGTGCCACAAATATATAGACACTGAATTGTTTACAGAGGCAGAGAGTGAGGGAGAACTGCAGCTTCAGTGCTGCTTAATTCAGGAGCAGGAACTCCCAGCCCATTGGATTTTACCTCTTTTGTTTCTCTATTTAACTTGTAGCTGCTGAAATCCAGGCCAATATTTGCCTTGTTCTCCATGTTCTCCTTTGGCCTCAATCCAGGGAATCTCGAGCTGTGCCCTAGTTTACTGCATCCCTTCCCCAGCTCCAGCAGCCTCTGTCCCTCGGTGATGAGGCAGGAGGGTGGTGATGCTGGCAAGATGCAGTGCTCAGGACCAGGAGCATCACTGCACCTTGGGAATCGCTACAACAGAGCTTAGCAGACGCAAACCAAACTCCCTGTTAGTGAATGCAGCATGGAGCTTAGTTTTATTGAAACTTCATCTTACGGTCACAAGAAACCTTAGAGAGGGCTGTGGGGTGTTTGGTAGTGTTATCTGACACAGCACAGAGGGAACTGTGACTCAGCTTTTGCCAGCACCAGCCCTAGAAGCAGTTCTGCCTCTACCTCAGACAGTGTCTGATGTTGATCTCACTCATCAGTGGCTTCCAGGGAGATGTTACTTTGAAAAGTGAGATGGATCAGGCCCTTCCTTCTGAATAAATATCAGATCTGATTCAGCACTCAATTGCTTCTGTTTTATCTCTGTGGAGCATCATTGATTATAGAAGGATTTGCAAGTTTTAAACTAGAGTAATTCAGTGATTAATCCCAACCAAAGCCTTTTGTAAATAGAGAGCGATACTCCAGCACTATTCAATATTCCACACATCAATGGAGTGCTCTGTAATATGATTCAATGGCATTTAGACTTGCCTCCCCTTTATGCAGGGCAGTGCTGGGCTACATTTAGTTTAGCTAAGCCAGGCTTTTCTGCTTTCTCTCTTCTCCCTGGGAAATGTCAGGCACGTTCTCTGTGAAACAAAGGCAAATCTCTCCCATCTAGTGACTGTTCTGTTTAAGGCAGCAGCTCAGGGAAGGGCTGACCACATGTGCTGGGATGCCCACCAGGACCACAGCAGAATGGGGAGGAAGGAAGATGTACTCTCAGCCTCATGGCAGGGTCTGAACATACCTAAAGTCCATGGGCTTGAGGCTCCGCCAGCTCCTTCCAACAGTGATATAAAGCTGATTCAGAGAGTGGAAAAGCTTATTCTGGAACTGACTGGCTGTAAACATCAAACCATTTCGCTCAGGCTCAATCTTGCTTATATAGGGTAGTCCCACACAGTATATCCAGAGCACTGGATGAGGAGAAGCAGCTGGAGCAAAGAAATACCTTGATTTTAAAGTACTTCTACTGCTTCTTCTGGTCCACTGGTTTTTGGATGCCACAAGAAACCTCAAACCACTCTCTCAAATGCTGTTTGATCTGGATATAAATTAGAGCTTCAGGTGACTGAAATATTTGGGGGTTTCAACATCTGGCTTTGGTCTAAAGCGAACTGAAATAAACCTGTTGGGGGAATTTTACCACCAAGAGCAGCTTCCCCCCCACTGATGCCATAGTTGCTCAGCATCACTGAGGAGCTGCTGTAAGCTGGTCGGTGGCTGTAGGACACCCCATTTCCCTCTATGGGGGTTCTCCCCTGGGTCATGGTGCCAAAGGACACACACCTAAGGCTTTCAGGATTCAAACCTTGTTTCTGTTTCCCATCACTTTTAGAGCCAAGCATCCTGTACCTTTACTATCCCCTGAGATTTGAAGCAACAGATCCTGAAGTTCCATTGGGTTAATGGCCCCAGGCCCCAAACCCAGTTTCAGAGACAGACAAATGACAGTAAGAGCAGCCCATCCATTCACCAACCCACCATGGGCTGTTGGACCAGTTTTGGCTGACATTCATGGAGCTCAGGCATGTGCAGCTCTTCCAATTGTTGTCACTCCTTAGCTTCCAAGTTCCCTTGAGAAAGGGTGTCCAGCACAGTGGGTATTTCTGTAGTGTTTCCACAGTGCCTCCATCCTCTTGCTCTGACTCTGAACAGCCACAGAAGAGCCATCTTCTGAGCCATCAGCCAAGGCCGTGATGGGAGGCAGGAGAGAAGTGATCTCCCTTTCTCTTCACATGAGCTTCACCTGCTCATGATTCCAGCTTTTGCCTTCCAGCAGGACTCCTGTCAGCTGCCTCCAGAAGATGTGCCTGCTTATCTCCTTGTTTTTCCACTCCAGATAAGTGTTCCTCCTCAGGTAACGGGAGAGCCCCAGCCTCTGCCTTAGCAAGGCCTTATTCACTTCTTCCAGTACAATCATGATGATCCCAGCCTTTCCTTCAACCAGCTGCCAGGACTGGGCAATGTCAAACTCAAAGCTGCACCATTTACTTTCCAGGAAGTCAGTGGAGATGACTGCAATGACATTTCTGCTACTCAGGAAACCTTCCTGGATGATATTGGTGACGATGGGAACCCCTGGTAGGAAATCCCTATAGTAAAGACAAAGATGGAAAGGAGGTGTTCCTCCTTCCAAGGGTTCCACCAGCTCTTTCATCACCCATTCTTGGTCTTTGCTGGAGTGGATGACAAATGCATCATAGGTATCACCTCTTTCTGCAGAGTGCTTACACCCACTGAGCAGCACCAGTGAGTAGTAGAGCTGGAAGTAGTACTTGTAAACCAGGAAGAGGAACACCACTGCAGCAAGCAACACAGTCACTGAGGATGCCACCGTGCCTACATGGAGCTGGCAGGAGGACAAATCGAAGCTTGACAGGGTCACATTCTTCACATGCACAGGTGTATGGCATATCATGGACTCCTTGTTCTGCAGCAGCTCCTGCTTCTCCTTGATCCATTTCAGGAAGTTCTCGTACACACAAGAGCAATCAAAGAGGTTTTGAGAGATGTCCAACAGGACCAGGCTGTCAGGCAGGATTTCCAGGGCTGAGTCCAAGAGAACACTCAGCTGGTTGTTGCTGAAATCCAGGGCTGTGAGGGCTTGCAGGGGCTTGTAGACCACAGGATCAAAGCTCAGTAGCTTATTGTTGCTGATGTTTAGCTCCTTGAGTTCAGAGAGGGCATCAAACGTACTTTGGTCCACGTGCACCAGTTTGCAACCTGAAATGTCCAAGGTGTGGAGGTGACTCAGGTTTTTGAAGTTGTTGGCCAGTTTGTTGTTCTCAAAGGAGTTGCCTGCCATCTTCAGCACTCGCAAGGAGTTCAGGCCACAGAACGTACACTGGGATTTCACATGGGTTCTGGTATGGGAAATGTCAAGGTAAATGAGTTTCCGAAGGGATAGGAAGACAGGGTAGGTGCCAGGACCAACTAACTTTGTGTGCTGAAAGTCCAAATACAACAAGTTCTTCACGTTAGTGAAATCTCCAGTCACGCTGATGTCCGCGTTGAAGCTGAGGTTCAAGTGCTTCAAGTTGGGACAGTTGTGGAACTTATTGGAACAGCAGAGAGTGAAGGAGAGACGATTCTCACTCAAATCTAGGAGCTCCAGGTGACGCAGGTCCTCAAATGTCTCCCGGAAGCTGTTGAGGTGTTTGCTCTTGATAATGCGAATCACTCTCAGCTCCTTGAAAAGAGACAGCTTCATGGCAGGCACTTGCCTAAACTTGCATTTCTTACACTCCAACTGCTCCACTTGAGACCACACAGGAACCTTTGATATCTCCTCCAGCTGCAGGTCCACCAAGCGGATGCTGGAGACATTGCCTATGCAGTTAAAAAGAGTGTCTGTGTTATTGTCGAACCCCCTGAAAGAGATCAAGACAAACTCTTGCATTTGTACCTGGCACAGTCCACTCAGGAGCCCACTCTGAAAGTCCACCAGCCTCTGTTGGTCACTGAATTCTCCTACTATTAGCCTGTTGACCTGCAAACCAGCCAGGCCTTGAAGAGAAGAGTGCATCACATTGAAGTTCTCAAAAGAAGACCTTAAAACCAGCTCGCTAAGGTGAATGCTTGCAAAGGACCCTGGCTCTATGCATCTGATGTAATTCAAGGACAGCACCAGCGTGAGGTTGACTCCGTTCACTTCCTTCAGGACATCAAGGTCTCCTCTGGAGATATATGTGATCTTGTTAGAGAAGAAGTTCAGGTGCCTGAGAGAGGTCAGGTTGGTGAAATACTTGGGAAGCTTCAGCGAAGCAATGTTGTTGTGGCCCACATTCAGCTCCTGCAGGGTATGCAAGTGGCCAATGGGTAGGTCATTCAGAGAAGCGATGTTGTTTTCCACCAGCACTAGCTTTCTCAGGGATGTTAAGCCATAGAAGGCTGCTGGTCCCAGGTCCTGGAAGGGATTGCCAGTTAGAATTAAGGTGGAAAGTTTATGAAGGCCCTTAAAGGAGTTGTCTTCTACTGTCTGGAGGTGGCACCTGTGGGGCAGGAAAAGAGAGTAAAAGTGCATGAAACGCTGTCCCCTTTATGTTCACTCATGCTGCAGGTTTAAGAGCTGGTGCAATGTTCTTGAGCTCAACCTCACCATAGGGTTGGCTTGGCTTTTCTGAACGTGCAAAGAGAACCCTTGAACACCAGGAGAGCCCCTTCACCTCCTCCTCCCTCTTGAAACCTGAATTTCAATCGTAAAGCAAGAGACCTTGAGCAATGGTGAGGGTAAAAACTTCATGCAGGCAGCAGGAAAGAGGAATTTAGGCCAAAGCAACATTGTGATGAGCATCGCTGGTGGCAGAGCCAACCAGATAAAGCACTCCCTTACACCTCGCACCCTCACAGCCTTCAGATTGTTGTCTCAGCCACATCTGGGCAGCATGACGCAGCAGTGGCAAAGCTCACCACCCTGTTTGGTTATCTGGAGCGTTAAACCCCAGGCCGTGCTGTTGCTAACTGAGAGAAGGAAGTTGGGAAAAAAAGGGTGGCCACATGTTTTCACATGGGAAGATTCAGAATTTGAGACCCAAATCCATTCCACAAGGAATTGAAGCAAAATGAATTTCATAATCCAGCCATTGCCTTAGAGCAAGCTTCAGTTACAACCACTGTAACTGTGATGTGACCGAGTGACACCTTTCAGTGAAACAATTTATGCAGAGAAACTGCTGCCACAGGTTAATGGAAATGAGACATCAATTCATATTTACCAATAAGCCTCCCCCAACTGCTCTCTCAAATATGTGAGGAGAAGGGAAAACAACCTTCCACTGTCTGAAGGGGACCTGCAAGGGTACCAGAGAGGGACTCTTCGTCAGGGACTGTAGAGACAGGACAAGGGGTGATGGCTTCAGACTGAAACAGGGGAAGTTTAGATTGGATATAAGGAGGAAATTCTTTACTGTGAGGGTGCTGAGGCGCTGGCACAGGGTGATGGCCCAGAGAAGCTGTGGCTGCCCCATCCCTGGCAGTGTTCAAGGCCAGGCTGGACAGACCCAGCTCTGCACAAAGGGTGTGCACTCAGTAACTGGAGTTAAAAGCTGCACATCACTTGGTCATGGGGATGTGCAAGAGGCAGGCACAGCGATAAAGTCACATGGAAAGAACAGCCAAGACCAGCAGACCCCCAAATGAGCAATCACAGCAGCCCAGCTGAAGCAAGATAAACTGCATAAAAGAACTTATTACCTTGTAAGATCCAGAAGCTGCAGTTCAGGGACTGATGCAAAATACTTTGCCCTCAGTGATTTCAGGTTGCTGAAACTGAGATCCAAGTTCTGGGTGGTGTTTGGGACTTCAGAGGGAACTCCAGAGGTGTTCAGTCCCATGCATCTGAAAGCTTTGTTAGGGATGACCTGTAACAGTGGCAGATCCAATCATGGTCAGCATCTGCTCTTAGAACCATAGAACAGTTTGGGTTGGAAAGGACCTTGAGATCATTCAGTTCCAACCCCCTGACATAAGCAGGGACACCTCACACTAAACCATGGCACCCAAGGTTCTGTCCAACCTGGTTTTGAACACCACCACTGATGGAGCATATACAACTTCCTTGGACAACCCATTCCAGTGCCTCACCACCCTCACAGGAAACAATTTCTTCCTTAGATCCAATCTAAACCTGCCCTGTTTCAGTTTGAACCCGTTACCCCTTGTCCTGTCACTACAGTCCCTAATGGATAGTCCATCCCCAGCATCCCTGGAGCTCCCCTTCAGATTCTGGAAGGCTGCTAAAAGGCTCTTCATGAAGTGCTAGCAAATGACAGTCAGGAAGGCAGGAGCAGAGTGACTAACCTTGCAGTTAACTTCCAAGAGAGCTGCCCTGAGCTTTAGGATATGATCTTATATATCCTAAGCAGCTTCCCCACTCCTAATAGAGCCAATCCTGCTCCCCAGGAAAAGCTACATTCCTTGATGCCTGAAGCAAGTGGGAAACTACAGGACAGTGTTCTCTGAGGCTATGGGTGACCCAGCAGCAACCTTTGAGAGAGCCAGCAAAACAAACACACAAAGGTGCATTCAGGATCAGCTTTCAGCTTTGTTATACTGCAGATAAGCAAACGGCACAGATCACAGTTATTCTGTATGTGGCAATTATTGGCCAAAGCTTGCAGAAGGCTGTTGATGAGTGCCAGGTACTTGGGGTACTGCTGAAATCACTCTAGAGCACAGAATCAGGCAAAAATAGTGCATTTTGCAGAAATTACAGACAAGGCTTGAATCTCTTCCGAAGGAAACCTAATCTATTGGGTTAACTGTACTGCAGTAACTTCAGAGGTACAGAAAGGCAACAAGAAGAAATGCTTCATGCTGTTGGTTCTGGTTCTCAGGTGGTTTTGAGACCAGCATTTACCTGAAAGGCTTCAACTGCCTTGGGAGCAGCCTTGGAGAGAAGATGAGCTTGTGTCAGAGAACTAACACCCAACAGACTTGATGCACGGATTTCCCAAGCCAAGGGAGAAGTTGCACCAGAGAAACAAAAGGAGTTTGTGCTTATATAGAGATCACGTACCTCCAAACAGGGACTGAGGAGGCAGCCCACCAGCTGCAGCAGCACCATCAGTGTCCGCAGGGAAAGAGCTCTTCTGGGCATCTTTAGGAGGCCAGGAGTGCAGGAGAAAGCAGCATGGGTATCACTGCAGGACCTGGAGGGGGGAGCCCCGGGGTGCCAAGCGCTGTGTTTCACCACTCCTGCTTCTCACTGCGCGTCACTGAGAGTCGCAGAGAAGCAGGAGGGAAGTGAAACCGGTACCCCCTGATTTCTAGACACGTGCTGAGTGAACTGCTTTTCTTGCACTGCTTTAAAGGCATGTTTAACTAAAACAACGGGCAAACAACATGAAGGAAAGGAAATCATGAAAGGCAGAGTTTGGGCTAGAAATGCAAGAGGAATAGGGGTTGTATCAGTGTCACTTGATTGGCTCAGATTAGATCGGAAAAAGCGAGGAAACTTGCGTGAGATTCTGAGATTTCAGCAAATCCATGCTTCCCATATTTCAAATCACTGCACGGATCAATGGCTCTGCCTCTGTAACCCTGCCATGCTCCAAGCAACACCACTCTAGCAAGCAGTGAAGTGCTCAGCCGTGGCAGAGGTTTTCCTGCGCCAGGTAGCAACAGGTTTATCTCTGGCTGAGCTCTTATGAGCACAACATGTAGGATTTATCCGTCTGGTTGCATCTCAGTATTGCAATCATCACAGGAACAAGGTGCATGTGGCCACGCACAAGGACTAAATACTGGAGGTTCAGAGAGTAGTGAGAACCCAGAACCTTACAGCCCTCCTCACCCTTTCCATGGGTGGTGGGTTGCTGGGGGCAGCAGCCAGGGGAAACACATACACCCCTGATGGGCTCAGAGCTGCTATCTGCCCTGGTCATGCCTAAATCCATTTGATGCCTTGCTATAACAGCGGGTACATCTCAATACCGTCTTTAATTTACAGCATAGACCCAGCTATTGTTTCTGGAGGAGGCTTTGTAAAACCTCACAGTTGGCAATATTAATTTAAATCCTTCTAATAAAGCTCCTGCCTTCATTTACACTGATAAATGGTGGTGCATTCGTGTATCTACTCCTGGTTTTCTGTAGATAACTAAAGAGTATCATTGGGTTCCAGCCATAGGGTTGCTGGGTATTATTAACAGCACAGAGACAGAGAAGTTGCACAAATGTGGGATGAGGATGGGATATTAGCCTGGAAGTAGGTGGAATAGGGAGCGACTACTCACAGAAGTGTGTGAAAATTAATATTAGCTATAAGATGTTAATTACTGTTAGATATAAGATATTAATATGAGGTAGAATCTCAATGAAGGGGTTATGCAATGTAAATCAGAGTCTTATCTTTATTTTCGCAGCTGCAGAGGTGGCAGTTAAGTGAAAGCATGGCTGCCCCATCCCTGGCAGTGCTCAAGGCCAGGTTGGAAGGGGCTTGGATCAATCTGCTCTAGTGGAAAGTGTCCCTGCCTGTGGCATAGGGTTGGAACTGGATAATCTTAAGGTCCTTTCCAACACAAACTAGGCTGTGATCCTGTGATAAGCTGCAATATCAGTCCAGTAGGAAGGCACTGATAAAGAAAAGGTTAAACTATGGTAGGAGAAAAGGATGATAGATTGGATTTCTTTGGCAGGTCAGTAGAGGGTTACTGAGACATGGGGAAATCCTAACAGAACAGTTGATCTCTGCACTGAAAAGTACGAGGCAGCACAATGGGAGCCAAAGCTGACACCCTGATGCACAACAGATAGTGCCCATTCAGCAAGCCCAGCAAAAAAGTTTGTTGCAATTGGGCAAGTTCTCCAAAGTCCCTGCTCTGAAAAGGCGCTGGTAATGGCAGGTATTGCCTTTTCAGATGGAATCAGGAGTGAATGGAAACAATTGCTGACTGCTTCTGTGCCTGGATTAAGGAAATTGGCAGAGCATCATGTGTCTGCAGAGAGGACAAATGAGTGCATCTTTTAGTATTCAATATGCAGAACGAAGCAATCCACATTTAATTTGTATCTAAAGCTGAGATGAGCCTGAAGTATTCTCTAGAAATTATCATTTCAATGGGAACTCACTGAAGATGCTGGAGAGTTGGGTAGCATCACAGAATCTGTCCAACAGGGGTCAAGTGGAAAGTGCATCTTGAAGGACATTGAAAGAATGCGCTGCTTCCATCACAAGGAACAGTTTCACAATACACATCATCACTTTTTCAAGGACAAATCATAGGGAAGCTGCAAGGGATGGGGCACAAGCAGAAAACATGCAAGCTAGCAAATCAAACCCAGCTTAGAAACTCAATGCTGGTTAACTTCATATTCTTCAGCTTGCATACAACAATGTGCAATGCCTGCAGAAAGCCAAAATGTCTATGTAATTGCCTCTTTTGGTTCCCAAGAAGCAAAAGTATTATTTGGAATCCTTTAAAGTGACAAGAATAGCATCCTAAATGAAACATGATTCGCTGTGCTGGGAATTTGGTGGTGGGATCATCAAAGATCTCTTAGAAAGGAGGTGTTAGAGAAAATCTGTGTTTCTAAAAACACATACCCAAGTCATCTTTGTCCTCCTGAACATAATTATAAGTAACATAATGGTAGACAGCATATACTAACCCCTACGATCTCAAGCAAGTCACTACATAGTGTAAAAGGACCACAACGTAGGTGGACTGACAAAAACATCTTGTACTTGCTTATATTAAAAGAAAATAACTTGTGAAGTCAAGTTAAAAAGGAAAGTTAGCTAAGTTCTTGGACAAGACAACTGGTGATAGCCATGAGAACAGATAGGGCTGATGTATCGATGGTGGCTTCACAGCTAAGCCAGTATCACAAGTAGATGAACAGCTATTACTCAGAAGAGAGGATATATTTGCCTCAGCAGTCATCCTAAGCAGTTCCCCAAATCTATCTGCAAATGGAGACCAAGGAACACAGCAAGAACTGTTTCAGGATTAAACAAACCAAGCCTTACTTTAAGTGAAAGGACCATCTGTAACAACTATTTGGTCGTGAGTCATGGGTCAGGTGGCAGAGAGCATTCCCGAGATGCTGGCATTTACACATATGCAAAACACAGGATATGGGAAGCACCACAAGAACTTCCAGAAGTACTTGAGAAGCTCAGGTGTGCATTCAAGCTACCCCAGCTGACCCAATACTGCTCTCAGATGGGTTGCAGCACTGGCCACATGTGCCTTCCTAACTAGCACACCATCAGCTAACACAACTCAGCTTAGCAGTCATGTAAGCAGTCAGGTCACATTGCAGCTGGGGTCTAGGCTCAAGGTGTGTAGACAGTTACTGAGGCCTTGAGGTTAGGCTGACAATTGCTAGTGCTTATTGCCCTCAAGTCACTCACCTGGCCAAGCCTAAAAGGAAAAGCAAAAGGTAATGTCTCAAAACTTAAATAGTACATTGAATTTTCCCAGCCATTCTGCTGGGAAAAGCAGTTTATATCAATGACAAGCCGAAAAATTGGGGGAATAATATAGCTTTGAGACCCTTTTGCTGCAAATTCCACAAATGCATCTCTGCTTCCTGGAATGGGTGAGTCACCACCTCACACAGCAACCGCAGGCTGACCTGGATAGAGACAGTGCTGAACCGCAAGCACCCTGCACCACGGCTGGTGCGCTCATCAGGACAGGTCCCTAGCACAGAGCCTTGATGCCGGTAACTCTCATTTGTGATGCTTCCCCATAGGAATTGGGTGTAATAATCTCGCACTTGGTGGAGGATCAGCCTGGAAGACTCACTGCCTTTGCTTGTACCTCTGAAGAAGAGAACCACATTCCGATTGAGAGGAGCTCTGCATTTAGTTTGGGGTGTTTAGACAGCTTCGCTGCTGTCTGCCTGAGCGGTGATTGACTCTAGTTACAGATCATTTAACTGCTAGTTTCAAAGCAAGGAGCATCAGTAATGCAGATTGCTTGTCATGCCTGTGACTGGAAGTGACAGGGAAGGACACAGAGGTGGAATCACAGACAGTTTCTACATGCTGTATAGCAGAGACCAAGCCACAGCCCATTGCCAATGGTGCCACCTAAACCAAACAGAACCCAGCATAGGTATAGTGTTTCCCACTGCAGAAAAGGACAAATACTGATGTACAAAGGGGAAAGAAAACCCTCAAAAGCTGACATCCAAGTTAGTTTGATGAAAAGCAGTCAAACCTACACTGAAGTAGGTAATGTGTGTCATCAGATGGGCTATTCCCCAAAGCCAAGGTCATATGAATACCCCAGAACTATTCAAAAGCTATTAGGGAAGAACTGTGTCAAGTAACCAGGGACAAATACACAACTAGAAGAAGTGATTAATCAGTGTCAAGACAGTCACTATCTGTGGCAGCTGCTCCATACGGACTATGTCAGGTCAGTCAGGAGCCCTACATTCTGCTGAAGTCAATGTTTGATCTGACTGGTTGGAAGGATTTCACACAGATGATGGAAGCATCCAGACTCACTTGCCAAGCATCCATGGACAGGCAGAGGGTGACATTGGAGCCCTCTTGACTCCTGGAGAGGGGCAGGCTGGCACCAGAAAGCCCAGCAGCTCCCTCCCCTTCTGCCTTGGATGAACCATGGTCACCTCTTGGCTGGCCACAGAGCAAGAGACTCACTGGTCATCAATGTGAGGATGTTGTCAGTGTCTTGGTATGGAATGTGCTGTGCCTGCAGCCCTGCTAAAGGTGGAATTCCACCTCAGACCAACACTGCCTTCTGCTACTGAAGCAAAAGGACTCGTTTTGTTTCTCTTTCCCTCTCCATTACATCCTTCTTACGGTAGCCTAGTTTACACATGGTTTGTATTACTGTGGCTTTGCCTTATCCTACTCATTCCATCTCCTTCCCCCCTTCTCTTGATAACAATGAGTGCTGCAGGGCATGGATTATTCAGCCTACCAAACATGAGAGGTGTGTAGGGCATGCAGCACTGCAGATCTCAGGCTTCTGAAACTGGACGCAGCGAGGGTTGATGTGGGGATTCAGTGCATGGTTAAATACTAAACTCTAAACTAAAATCCTAGAAACAAGAGGCAGCTGTAATGAATAATGGCTCCCTGGAGGGGTTATAGAAACCTGGTTTGAGGGAAACCCAGCCAGCAATTAAGAGCAAGAAGCTGGGGAGCAGACCTGCTTGCTGCAAGTAGAGAGCACTGCCACAGGCAGTGACCAGTGCTAAGACTCTTGGGCCTCGTGTTTATGGTTTCACTGCCATGACTTGACACGACATGACAGGAAAGTGTTGCAACAACGGCAGCAGAAAGGGCAGACCCAGCTCTTGCAAGCCGTGGTGAAGGTCTTGTATATACGTTACCTGAGAGAAAACCTCAACCAGCTCCTGGGCTTAGTGCATAGCGCGCTTCATACATCGGCTTTCAGACACTAAGGGTTTTATGCCATTTGACTCTACCAGGAGGAGAACGTACGAGCATTGCTTAGCTACGTAGCCGAGTGCCCACTTCCCTTACTTTCAAAAGAGCGATTGAGTCAGCTCCAAATGCACATTTGCATGCATTTGGGGCACCGTGCTTTCAGAATCTGCAAAACCTCTGTGGCTATAACTTGTTACTTAAAGATTTATGTGCATATGGAGTAAAACCTGAAGCCAGCGTTTGGCTGATAAAGAGGAATTTATCAGAACACCCTTTTCCTCCCATGTTCACATTCAAGATTAGGCCATCCCCTTCCCACCCTCAAGCCTCCCCAGGACCTCCATTTCTTCCACCAGCCCCCCATGGCAAGGCAGCTTGGAGGAGTTCTGCCATCATCTCTTTGGCCATGAGCTGCGTGCACCAAGCAGGCAGGGAGGAGATACTAGAAGAAAAGCCACCCAGGAAAAGGAGTGACACAAAGAGCACAGGAAGTGCCCTGAAAGCCTGACCACAGCGAAAGGGAGGGAGGAAGGAAGGAAATGGGAGGGAAAGCAGAAGTTTCACCTCCTATGGGGTACTGGACTAATGCCCCCAGTGCTGCTGCTGTAAGGCACATGCAGCCTGACTTAAATTAAGCCAACCCTACTCTTAGAGTCTGTCCTCTAATAGATGTACAGGAGGAGCCTTCTTCCTAGTGAGAACCTTAAAGAGGCTGCAGTAAAGTGGTTGTACCAGCACAGCCATCTGCTTCTAAGTTCATCATTGTAGGTTCTTTCTGCTGGTAGAGACAGCATTTGGTCAGGCAACAACTGAGGTGAACCCACAATGATAACAGGCCAGGGAGCAAGTAGCAATGAAGGAAGTAAAGAAGGAGAAATATGACACAGCTGCATCCTGAAGGAAGTGGTAGAGGATGTGAGGATATGATCCCAGAAGTGGAATATGGACATGAGCCAGCCACGGCTAAGTGGGGGCTTAAGGTGACTTTTTAAATGTGGAAGATCTTCAGCACACCAAGTAAACTTGGCTTATAACAAGCTGGAAAGCTCCAGACAGCATGGGAGGGGAGAGGGGGAAATAAAAGGATTATGTGAGATCATACAGCCATGAGATCTCAGAGAAGATGCTAAGGCAATTCTCACCTGTCCTGACCAGAAACCCCCCTCCCAAAGGCAGCACCAACTCCTTGAAGCCAGAAGTGCATTTATTCTCCAACAGAACAATAAAAGAGACTTGTTTCCTGCAGACATTAATGTTTCCCAGCAATTAGCAAGACTCTGAAACCTCTAATGGGCCCTTTCCCAAGTGATGGGTTTGACTCTCACTCCCATCTGCTTAGGAAGGAGGTTGAAATCCCATGGCAGGTGTTGCATCCTTACCCCTCCCTATTTCAGGGGCTGAGGGCCAGCTTAGCATCTCCATTTGGTGCTTTACACAAATAACTGCTGAGCACATGGATGCCTGTTCACAAACCAGGAGGGGATGGCTCAGTGCAGGAGGGTTGTTCAACGTGCCACCCTCCACCACAGCAGTCAGCGGTGGGAGCCAGGGGCAAAGGGAGGAAAGGGTAACTCTCAGAGGCTCATCTCCTACCCCACATGGCACAGGACAAAGTGCAACCTGCCCAAACCAACTTGGAACAAGGGCAAAGCCCTGCTGGGATCATCAGTGGTGTCTGGAGGACAGCAAGCATCCGTGGCAGCGCCTACACAAGATCTCTGCATCTCTACCATGTGCTTCTTTGTGTGTATTCCCTGGTGGCAGCCCTCACTTTTAACCCACACATTAAATTGCTGTCCCTGCCCTGTGTGCTACAAAACTGCCTTGAGCTTACAGAAAGCCAATATGGGCAAGTACAACCTCAAACACTGCCTTGAAAACCTTGTGACTGAGCATGGCCACTGCTCTGAACATGCTCTCCGGTCCCCCAAGCCTAACCCAGCACTGAGCATCCCTCACCTGCATTGTCCCACTTTGCACTTCCCAAGCATTTGAGCAGGGAGATATACTTCCTTTTTTCACAGCATTGCTTCAGCAGTCAGGAGACTTGGAGTCTGCTTTCAGACCCAGCCAATAGCCAGTGCATGACCTTGGTTAAGGTTATTGTACCACACCAGCCCTTCCCGCTTCTTCTGCACTCGATGTGGATTATAAACATCCTCGTAGTGCCTGGCAGGCTTAAAGTTAATTAAACATTGCACAGCACCATCACAGAGCTCATCAGCACCAAAGACAAAGTATCATTAGATTCATTAATGGAATAATCCTCCATCGTGCACAGTGAAGGGGAAAACTGCACTCCAGAAACACTGGGCAGAAAAGGCAGCCTCAGGCCAGAGGTCTGCGGGAGCAGTGTTTTAAGGAATGCCAAGCAAGATTCCTTGCATTTTATACTGGTTAATCATCAGTAATGGTCTTCAGACAGGGAAAGCACAGGAACATGCATGAAGGAGCTGATACGGCACAGCTGCTCATCACCAGAGAGCCAGGTTATCTGAGGTGTAGACATACGGACAGAAATACAACTCTAAAAAGGGATTTGAATGCAAAATGGCACAGGGTGATGGGGCAGACTGGAATAACACTGCAGTGCTGTGAATGGTGGGGAGAAGTCTGCCTTTTCTGGGGTCCAAACCTGAGGACTGCATTTACTAAGGGAAGGGACTAACTAATCGACTGAGATGTTCCTGTTCTACTCCCAGAGGTGCCCAAACCCCACCTCTATCTATAGCAGAAAGGCAGAGAGATGCTGGATGCCAATGCACACCAGTACGATGATAAAGATCCCTGAGGTAGCTGTGGTCTATTGCTCTGGCTGGGTGCTCAGGACTGTGGAGAGTGGGAAGGAATAAAGGATCTCCTGGTCTGTTCCACTTATTCCAGTGTGGCTGAGACTGGGGTCTTTCTAATTAATGAAAAATAAGGTCTCCAGTGCATTATGCAGCTCATTAAATATTTGAAAGCTACATGATTATTAGAGCCATTGAGTATGTCACTACAAATAACCTGGTTTCAACCTTCCCTCATTAAAGACATCTCACCTTATTCCTTGTTTTCAGTATAACACATTTCTCAGCCAGAGGAAATGCAGGGGTTTCAATGGGACAAACACCATCAGTGCATCACTGCTGTTTTCCAGAGGGTTGTGCGAGCCGGGTCGGGGAAGAAGAGCCAGATGCTGGCTCTCTACTCCACATCTTTCTTATGTTCTTTTACTGCAGCATCACTTAATCTGTCCATCAAAGGTAGAATTGGTTCAGTTTCAGTATCACACAGCCCTGGAGCCAGCTGTGTGCTGTCAGGTACATGACTGACTGCCTGAACTCACTGAGGGCACACACACACATTATAGCCCAGTGCAGCAGCCTGGTTCCATGCTATGGGGCAGCTCACACCAATAGTCCCTCCTTTGTCATAAACAGGCAGTCAGCAGTGGCAGACAGCCACTGTTTTCAGGTAGGGAAGTGAGGCACAGAGGAATGAAAGTACTTTCTCAAGTTGGGATAAAGATGCATAGGTCCTTCAACATGGGATTGCTGGCATTCCAAGGAGCTGGAGATGGCTGTCCAGCAGCTGTAGAGAAGTGGTAGAGTCTGGTTGTTGTCGTGCCTGTTGCAAGAAAGCCATTTGATTACCTGAGCTGATGCATCCTAAATGTTACATTTGCCAGGCAAGAAAGTCTCATGCCCATTATCACTCCTCAGTCTCTGCTTAATTGTTAAGGCTTTAGTAAAGATTAGAATCACAGAATAGGTTGGGTTGGAAAGGACCTTAAAGCTCATCCAGTTCCAACCCCCTGTCATGGGCAGGGGCACCTTCCACTAGAGCAGCTTGCTCCAAGCCCCTGTGTCCAACTTGATAATGTGGTAAGAGTTAATCATTTCCCCAAAGTGCTGGCCATGAAGGGCCAACCATTGCCATCCACAATGCACCATAAACTGGCAAAAGAAAAGACTGCAAGAGATGAAGTCCTTCTCTAACAAACGTCTCCACCAGGTTAGATCAGCATCCCCTGAGGACCTTTTTGATGTTCCTAGGTAACTTCCTATCAGAGGAACAAAGCCTTTACTAGCAGGAGTCCATTTGTATCCTGGATAGATGAATCTTATCTTAGTGACCATAAAGGCAATGTAGTGCCATCACCATACCAGTAGAATTGTGAGGGATCTCCAGCTAGCCAGAGGACACACGATGGGAAAGAAATAAAGCCAAGTGTGGATACCCAGCAGGTAACTAGAAGGGCAAACCTCTGCTTAAGGCATGCAGCATAGTGTAGAGAGGGAGAATGAGAGGCCATGAATAATCCCTCTGATGAAATAGAGGAAAGAGGAAGGGCCCAAATGAAAGCATTTGCCAACAGCTGCCAGAGCTTGGCTTTCTGCTCTCCCTGAATGGGGGCAGGCAGAACTGAGAGAGGCACGCAACCTTCCGAGCCCTGCACTGTCACACATGGGATGGAGTTAAAGCAAGAGAAAATAGATGGGATGGGGCAATGCTGGGAACAGAGATCAGGCTGTGACAGAAGTTAGAGAGGGAGCTGTGATCTAGCAGCTTAAGTTCATCAGTGTGAGAGCTGCTTGAAAGGACAAGTGTAAAAGGGAGAGAAAGTGGAACCTACTGAGAGAGGAGATGAGCAGAGACAGGAGTGAGAGGCAGAGAGGGCTGTGAAGTTGAGCACTAAGAGAACTTTGAGTTTCAGCGCAGAAACCAGGGCTCACAACCCATCACTATCACACACGCCTCCTCCCCAACACCCATCTCCAACCCAGCCTTGTGCTGGGCAAAGGCTTCAGGCAACTCCTGCTGAGGAACGAGCTGCAGTGTGGTAAAAGCAGAGAGAACTGAAGATGAGACGGTAAGGAGCTACCTTCAGGGAAGAATCATGGCCCCAGCACTGCCAACGGGCCAAGTTCCCTTCCTCTTCTGCTCTGAAGAGGTCTTTTTAATGCTTTCTTAAGTGCATTTAAGAACTTCCTTAAGTTCTTTACATGGTAAAGCCTGTTCAAACACCACATTCATCTGCCCAACCCTGTCCAAACTGAGGCACTCTTACATGTAAAAGGTATCTTCTTTATGACAGTGCCACCAGCAACAAAGATGTTCTGTCATATCTCACCCTGAAAAAGGCACTGACCCACTCAGTGTCTGCTTTCCACTGGCATTTGGTAGCTCCCACAATGGTTTCTGCTCTGCCTACAAGAGCATTAGTGTCAGCCTTTTACTCTCCATCCCTCTTGGCATATCTAGAGCCTGGAGTTAAAGCACTGCCCTCTTCCTCCATCACCACCATCATGGCCTGTACCTTTCCTCAAAGACATGCCATCAGTCAGTCCACATTCCCCTGGTGCCCAGCTCTACCTCCATCCCCTCTGCAGCACTCAAGGCTGCTCCATAAGAGGGAGGTTCTCTGGCTGCACAGTGTCCAGCCTAGACATGACAACATGGGAAGGGCACTGCAATGCCTGAGCTCTGCAACCCCCAAAGCACTTTATGGACCCACAGAACTTTTTCAAGCTCTCCTCTAAAAAGCCTCTCCATAGGCGAGTGTAAGGATTTACTGGTCAGGAAAGGCTTCCAGTGAGATTCAAACCTACCAAGAGACATTCAGAGAGGCAGCATTGAAGGATGAGTGGAGCAGTCAGAGCAGGATCAGCCACAAGGAGTAGGGCAGCTGAAGCAGGCTGCATAATGAAGAGCTTTGGAAAGCTACTGAGCTATCCTGAATCCACCTCTGAGCCGCAGTGACTGCACAATCTCATTTCCCTCCAGTTCTGGCCCCTCAGTTCCTCTCTCTTTTCAGCTGTTTCTCTTTCTGTACATGCTTGGGGAATGCTTACTCATCCTTGCTTTGTTTCTCCACAAGAGCAGAGAGAGGCAGCATTCCAGTTACGTTTCCATGTCATTTATTCCTTCATTTCATGACAAAGTTCAGGACACCCATGAGCTCCCTGCACACCGACCAGTCCAACAGCACATCTCTGGTTGTCCTTCAGAGGACACTTTACGCACACGTCTATATCACATCATTCTGACCTGCTGAGTCACTTGCACTGGTGTCAAGCTGCCGTTGTGCAACACGCAGCTGAACTTAGCTCTACTTCCCATCCTGTGCCTCTTCCCATAAACCCCAGGCTGCCACTCTCCACCCATCAGCTGCCACTGAGGCACTGATGCACGTCTCAACAGAATCCCCCAAACAAATGAGGCATGGTTTAACAAACCTTCCACACGAAGCATCTCTGCAAGCCTCCAGTGACAGAAACTAGCTTCATTTCCTACCAGCCCTTCCTAAAGGCTTTAGATTCTGGCCTGCGAATCAGCGATAGATCAGAGATAGATCAGAAGGTGTCTTAAAGAGGTCTGAATATGTAGGGGTTTGAGTTTATTGACCCTTCCCTCTCCATGTTGTCAGTCTCCCAGCTCCTGACCACTTCAGTGCCATGAGTTTCGCCACCCCATAACACCTAAAGGGATTTAGGTGGAAACAGATGTAGAGCTAATGGCAAAGTTATGTCGAGCTGTTCAGGACCTTAGACTGCTTGAGTGTGAGAAAATCATTGCCTCAGGGAAGTCTCATTCATTCCTCCAGACAGAGACAGGCAATGAACAGCACTGTGGGATGTCCAGAAGATGCTCTGGAAGTGAGCATCAGCACCAGGGAATTGCTGCTGCAGCTTAAACCTGGTCCAGGCCCACTGATGCTGGTACTGTTTTACTGGGCAGAAGATGTTGCAAGCCCCCAAGGATTCACATTATTGACAAGCTGTTTCTTGCTCAGGTTTTACCCTGGGAGGGTGATTGCTGCGTGTTTCCATAGTAATGAACTGTGCCTCACCATTACCCCAGACCACAGCAGTGACAAGGTAAGAAAAGGGAAGAAGAAAAGGTAACTTACTCAGTGTGACCGTCCTGTGAGCTCATCACACAGGCTCTGCACTCATAGACCCACAGAAGGCAATGGAGCAGCTGACACAGGCAGCAGCTGCATCAATACAGCGAGGAGCATCCCACTGCACCTTTCCCCCCTGACAGCATCTCCCCAGCCTCTGCAGCCACCAGACCTGCGGATGAGCAGAGCCTGTTCCAGAGTCTGAAGCCTCCAAGTGGCTGTATTTGAGTTAGCCCCTTGCTAGCAAAAATCAAACAGGGCCTTCTGCTGCTGAACCACGGTAAATGCAGCATCCTCTTCCCCAAAGCTAAGGATACTTGGCTTTTGCAAGCTCAAGCCTGACTGTGCTCCAGCAATCACTCAGTCAATGATGCGGTGACAGTGCAGAGAGGGGAGAGAGCACTGACCGTGAGCAAGTCAAGCCCTTGCTCCCTTGACATGCTCCCCATGGGGCTGGTCCCTGGCACCCACAGCCCTCCCGACTGTGCCCACTGCCCACACTGATGGTGTGGGCTCCCTCGCTCCTTCCTCTTCATAGCCATCAGCTGGCTGCTCCTTGGGTGTTACAGGGGACCGTGAGGGCCATCAAACAGCCTCTCTTATACAGTGATTCATTATCCCACACACAGAGAGCAAGATGCAGCTGCAACACACGCCGTGGTTGTTGGGTACAAAGCCCAGAGGACAAAAGCCTTTGGTGTCCTCATAGCAACAAGAAGAGATGTATGTTCAAAGGAAGCCTTCCAGTCCTGACCAGGTTGAAATGAAGAGGTTTACGCCAGAGAAAAGCTTAGCCAAAAGCAGTTCTGTAACATGGACAATAGCAGCTTGTTTGAGCAGCTCCTCACCTTGATCAAGTTTTGAGGTCACTCCAGTGAGGACATGAGTGGCCAGAAGGGACCCATCCTGTACAGCCCCAGCTCAGCAAGCCCTAGGGCAGAGTGACACAGTGGTGAGAGCAGGGCTCAGCATACACGGAGGTTTTCTTACCTACACAGAGCCAGACCAGCAGCTTTTCCCACTGGAAGCAGGCAAAGAAGAGTCTCCTCGCTATGGACGCAGCATTCCTGCTGTCTCCATGCACATCTTGCAGAGCAGTGGAGGCACATCTGCAGCGACAGACACCCCACAAGCCTAGACTTCCTGATGCCTTGCTTCCATCCCTAGAGCACTGGTCCCTTCCATACACAGAGGAAAGGCTGCACTGTATCAAGCCTTTCTCCCACTGTTTTGCTGTGTGCTCTGGCTAGTCAAGGCAGTAGATAAGCACCTAAACCCCCTGCCAGCATAGGAGGGTCCCGCTCATACCCTCATCCCTTAGAAGCAGGCTCTGAACCAGAAACAGTGATGAGGACCAGTGCAGCTCATCCCATCCCCTGCACAGGACCCACAGTCACAGCCAGCACATGCAGGAAGCATTGGAGCTGCCTCACTGCTCTCCCAGGGATGTTTCCTTCTCACAAGCCCATATTTGTTCCTCCAACAAGAGAAAAGAGCCTACAAGGTGCTGCTTTGATGCCAAACAATGAAGTCCTATGATCACTCCTTGTAAGCCGCAGAGTTTGGAGTGTTGAGGTGTCTGAGTCTGACTGACAGACTTAATTATATGGGGACAGCATCATGATTGCTGGTTCAGGCTGGTGAAAACCAGGCATAAAGCACTCCTGTCTTAGAGGGATGGTGCAGAAAGCGAGAGCTCAGCTTACCTATCTGATGGTGATCATCTCATTATCCTCTATGGGCTCAACACAAATCCCAGCTTAGCAGGGAACTGATCCCAATCCACCTCCTTCCCCCTATACCCTGGCCTGAAAGAAAGACCTTTGAAGGCTGATTAAGCCATCCCAATAGATCCTCCTGCTCATTGCCACCCAGCTCCAGCACCAATACCCTCTGAAACCCAGGGCTGGCTCCTGCTGCTCCCCTTGGCAGCTTTCCTTGTAGACAAGTCTTGCAGGTTCACACTGCTTTCCCATCCTAAATGGGGTCTCCAGTTCTCCTGCTCTGTTGAGCTTTGCACTCCAAACTCAATGCAAGGCTCTCGGTCTCTAACTAGACCCAGGGAGAAAGTCTCCAGGTCTAAGCAGCAATTTGGTACTTCCCATCCTCTCACCTCTCCCTGGAGCTAATACAGACTGGCACATTAAGGTGTTTCTCGCTGCTTGCTGCTGCTATGCTGCTGGTTAGCAGGCCAGCTAAAGCCAAGGGAGGGAGAGGAGGTATAAGGGTTCCCATCACCAAACAAGCAACAAGAGGAGATGAACGTTTTGGTCTTAAGGGAAAGGGCAGGGTCAAGGTAGGTAGAAGATGTTGTTTGCTTATCCTCAAGATATGAACATCCAAACTCAAGCCATTCCCTCTGTTCCTGCCCACAGACTGGAGCAGGAGACGAAGGACAAACAGTTTGAGGAAGGGGCTCTTGCTGCTTAACAGAAATGCAACTGGGTTTTACCAGCACCTCCCTCCTTCACTGAGCAAAACAGCCCCAAAAACCTGCATGAGCAGGAGCTGGAGCAGCTCTTGTATGGAACCAGGCTAAGAACACTGGGGCTGTTCAGCCTGGAGAAGAGAAGCTGCTTGGAGACCTCAGAGCAGCTTCCAGTGTCTGAAGGGAGCTACAAGGATGCTGGAGAGGGCTCTTCATCAGGGACTGTAGTGATAGAACAAGAAGTGATGGGTTCAGACTGAAACAGAGGAAGTTTAGATTGGATATAAAGAAGAAGTTCTTTACTGTAAGGGTGGTGAGGCACTGGAATGGGTTGCCCAGGGAAGTGGTAAATGCCTCATCAAGGCCAGGTTGAGCAGAACCTTGAGCAACGTGGTTTAGTGCCCATGACAGGGGGGTTGGAACTGGATGACCTTAAGATCCTTTCCAACCCAAACCGTTCTATGATTCTATGCACAGATGCAAAATCCATCCTGGCTGCCCAAGGGCTTCATTTGCTGCTTCTCCCAAACCTTTTAGGATTCTTTTTGCGGAGCCTTTTTCTGGTTTCTGTGGGGTTTTTTGTCCTCCTCCCTTCCATTTTAATTAAAGTATTTGTCTCCACAGCAGGAAATGCAAACTGTGCAGCAGGCAATCTTGATGGATATTTTAGAAGAGGAAAAATTATTTAGCAAAGCTATTATCTTTTGTTAGGCACAGAAGCGAGCACAAGCCCTACTCCCAGAAGCCAGGGAAATCAAAGAGAAAGGGGGAAAGGGGGATGCTATTCCTTAAACCCTATAGAATAAAGTGATGAGCAAGTGAATTCTGTGCCTAGAAATGAAAAGTCAGGGTTTTGGCAAGGAAAAAACCATTCTTCTTACCAAAATGCAGGAGCTTTTCGCTATGAAACTCCAAGAGCTGAGGAGTGGCTGAACTCTATTGCTACTCTGGTGCTCAGTCCTGAGCTGGCTGCTAACCACCAGTGAAAACCTTGTTTCGACCGCGTTTAACTGGAAGCAGAGTGCTGCTGAGGATCGTGTGTGCTGAATATAGCCTGTGTTTGGAAGTGAGCCCTTAGTGCCTGTGCCACACGCTGTTTTGGCTGCAATCTGAAGGGGAAAGGGCCAGTTTGCTGCTGCGTGCCTCAGTTTCCCCACTTGCAAAGCGGAGATTACCAAAGCTCAGGCTCCAAACCTGGAATCATTGGTGTCAGGTAGCTATGAGTCCCTGCACAAAACTACCCAAAGAGATGAGGCCCTCTCCGTTCTTCAGGGAGCAATTGGTCGGCCGAGCTCTGCTGTGATTTCTGTCCATTAGAGACTGCAAACTGGAAAGAAAAGGGCCTAGGAAAGGAGGGTTCCTTTTGCCGAGCCTCTTTCCCTGTTCCCACCCCGCTCCCAGCCTCTGCTTCCCTTGCTCCAGAGAAAAACCCAACCAGTAAATGAAAAACCAGCTTCTCTAAATATTGTTTCTCCTGCACCAGCCCAGCAGGAGAGGCAGAAATCAAATTATAAGCCCTGAAATCAGCATCAGCGCCTGGTGCCGGAGGGGGTGGGGGGTGGAGACACTGGAACATCTTGCTTTGGATTTCAAAAACAAAGGAAGAAATGCAATCTATCTTTATTAACAGGAACAAGTGCAAGAGAAGGGACAGGAAGGAAATCAATCCATCAGCTGCATTTACACCTGGGAGATAGCAAGGTAAGAGTCTCCATGCAGAGAGACGGACAAGAGCTGCAGAAACCAGACCCCCTTTGTCCTCCACTTCTCTTGGAAATGAGGGGTTTTATCCCTTCCTCTCCAAGTTCTGTCCTTTTTCTCCTGGATATACGCCTTACTCCTTATGGAAAAGTCCAAGAGAGAACTTTTTCCTACATGGGCAATAGGAGGAGGAAAAGCAGAGCCGTCCATCGTGTGTCCAGATAATTCAAGACAACTCCTCTGAAGGAGATGGTGCTTTTCTCTCTACCTACAGGATCTGACACTCATTTGGGCTGCACTCGCTGGGTGTCCACCTCTCCAGTCCTTTGTAGATAAGAACAGATAAATACCAGGATTGTCACATCCAGATACTTTTACAGCTTCTCTCCTGCAGGGATTATTTCAGGAAGAAGCATATGCTCTGTGGAAATGCTGCTGCAGCTTTTCTGTTCATCTCTGCAGCTCTCCCTGGGTTTTGGCTAGAGGATCAATAACTTCAGGAACCAGCAAACTAGCACATTCCCTTGCTCTCTTCCAAAACCCAGCAGGATATCCTCATGCAAGACCTGCACCAAAGCTTGATTCTGCCCAGTGTGCATCTGAAGACCATCTCTCTGCCTGTGGGAGCTCAGGAGGTGAAGCCAGGCAATGTGGCAGCAAGAGGGGAATGCTCTCAGGCATGCCAAGACCAGGGATGTACAGCTGTGAGGAGCCAGCGCACAAAGCATCCACTGTGCACTATGGAAGGTGCCAGCCCAGGAGCACACACAGGCCCACACTGCAGCACTTGTGTGTCCTCTGGTCCCAAGGATGACGCTTGGGACCCAAGGGTGATGCTGCAGCAGCTCGGACTCGAGGCTTTGCCCTAGCTGGGTAATCCAATCCCTCCTGCACACTTTGTCCCTGGAAAGCCACCGCAGCAGCTTCGCTCGCACGGAGGGGTTAAAAACCCAGGCGAGTTGCAGAGGATGCTGAGGCCGTTTTGCGCTCCTGCAGTGCCATCATGTGCTGTAGGTACGCACTGCAGAGACGCTCCTGGCTGACGAGGAGCCACAGGAACCGGCGAACGGACCCTCAGTGTCCCTGGGTGTCCCTTGGAAGTGACAAGTCCCGGCTCCCGGCACTGAGCATCATGGAGTGGGAATAACACTAAGAGATGGTCACAGAGCAGCCCTCTGCAGTGATGCTCTCTGCGTGACCCAATGTGTCAGCAGTCTTGATGTCCTTTAACACAGGACTGAAAACAGCCCCATAACCCAGTGCTGAAGGCTATGGAGATCTCAGAGGGGAATAACAAAACATCCCCCAGCAAAGGAGCCATGGAATGGAAAAATGGGGATTGTTACCCTCTATTTTGCTTGGAATAACCCCAATCCTGGAGATCTCCCAGCAGGCCCCTCTTGCTGCATACTAACCCCTGCTCCAGCCATGGCAAGTGCTCAGCTCTTGTCAGTGGATGCTGTGCCATGCTGTTAAGCAAATCCATGGGAGAAAGCACTCAATAACACTAGCAAAAGGCATTAGGATGTCTCAACAGCACCTGTGGTGATGGCACCAGCAACCAGCAAGCACAAGGGGACCCTGGGAAGGGGACATGCGACAGCAGAGCTGGGGACAAAGGAGCCCTGCATCCTGCACAGCATGAGGAGGGCCCATGGGCTGGTGTCACTACATCCCCTTTGCTTGTTGCTGCCTGGCTTCCTGCTGGGAAAAAGCACCTTGGGATGCTGGAGCCATGTCCCTTGGGAGCCAGACCTGTTTGCATCTCCTCTGCAATCAGGGTGGCTTCTGTCCCTCCCAGGGCTATCACTGTCATTGAACAGCCTATTGCCTCTTCCTAGCCAACTGAAACCCTCCTTCAGTCCCCACGCTTTCTCCCATTGCTCCTACACCAGCTTTCCAACACAAAGCTTTGGCAACTCATCCCGCTCTCTGCAGCTCCGGCCTTTCTTTCCCCCTGAACCTCCAACAAGCATCAAGACACACAAGCAAGCCCTGGAGCTTAACCAAGCCCGAGCTTATTTTGCAAGTTAAAAAATGAGCTATTGCATGGGGAAAATGACTTAAGGTGAGAAAACAACAAGTACTGGGGCAGAAGCCTTGCAGGGCAGGTAGAAGGGGATGGATCCACATGCACTGGCGGGCTCAGGAACAGATGATGGCTCTCACAGCCCTGGGATATGCACCCACTTTCCTGCATCTCCCCAGATTGTGGTCCAGCCTGACACAAGGGAAGAGAAAGATGTGAAGGTCAGGAGGCCACAGCTTCCCCCCCTTGTGTCCCCTGTTCTGGAGCTGCATCCCAAAGCTCAACTCTCCCCAGTTACCTGCCCACACTATGTCCTGAGGCAAAGAGCATCCCAACCAGCACCAAGCCCCTCAGAAGACAAACAAGGAAGAAATGGCTGGAGAGGAATGAATGGAAAAGCCTTTCAGGGCTTGTTCTGCTTGTGCCTTGCAAAGGAGGCTGCAGCCAGATCCAGCCCTGCATGCTCAGGGATGAAAAGCAGATGCTGTGAGCGGCATCGCTGCGGGGACAGATGTGGTGGCAGCAAGGGCACTCCTCGCTTCATGGCCCTCATTGCTGGCTCTTGCACTCATTAAGAACAGCAGAAAGCAATAGCCATGACTGGAACAGCTTTTCTGGTGTGGAGAGGAGGACAGCAGGACCCCGTGTTAGCTGAGGGCAGGCTGGGGTGCAATGATTCCACCCCTTCAGCCAGGGCAGCCATATGGAGGGGACCACAGCATCACTGTGCTGCCAGCCCCACAGCGCCCGCATCCCGGAGGGGTTTGAGTGCCTCAGGCTGGGTTGCAGCAGCTCTAACACTTCCTGGCTATAAGGGCACCATGTCCATCCTCACACCCAGCCTCTCACCATGGCCTTGGTGTTCTCAGAGCAACAGCCCTGCTACCTTTCATAACTGTGAGGGACCGAGCCTGCAGCCCCACAAACCTCACAGCCATGTTTAGCTCAGCTCCATGCAGGCCCATCTCCATTCCCCTGCCCTCAAAGGGTACTGAGGGAAATGCAGTCACGGTAGGGACAAGCCAGGGTCTTACTCCCAGCCTCATGGCTATCAGCCATCCACACCCTGAGCCGGTGGCACTCATCTGAGGCATGGACCAGTGGGCTGAGAGATGAAATCCACGGGGTTGGTGAAGCTGGCACATTGAAGTGGATGGCAGCGGTTGTTCTTCCTCAAAAGCTGGGTTTTTTGGTGGTAAAACATTCCGGGAAATGGGATGATGTAGGGGTGCTCAACATCCCTTGGAGATGAAGAGGGATGGGGGGGGGCACAGCAGGGAAGCTGGGTTTCTAATCACAGTTTAAAAAGAACATAAAATGAAGGTATATTCATAGAATCATGGAATGGTTTGGGTTGGAAAGGACCTTAAGATCATCCAGTTCCAATCCCCTGCCATGGGCAGGGACACCTCACACTAAACCATGGCACCCAAAGCTCTGTCCAACCTGGCCTTGAACACACGGCCAGGGATGGAGCATTTACCTCTTCCCTGGGCACCCTGTGCCAGTGCCTCACCGCCCTCACAGTGAAGAACTTCTGCCTTAGATCTAGCCTAAGTCTTAACTTTTCAACCCAGCTAAAAGGAACCAACCTATTGAGGCTGAAAGTGTTATAATTAACTTCGGCTGAGGTGGCAAGGCTCCCACCTCAGCACCAGATATATTCCTGGTTCCCTCTCACACTACAGTTCCTTAGCTGGGCTACCTACACTTGGTGTAGGTGCACACGTGGCTTTGGCTGGCCATGTTTAGTGATTCCTTTTAGGTGGGAATAAAAGATATTTGGGAGAAATCAAGCACTTTGCAATCAAATAATAAAATGAAGAATCTGCCCCAATCAGATTCTGACAGATTTGTACTCAGAGGAAGCCTATGGCAGCGTAAAAGGATGCAAAAGTCATTACAGTGGAATCTCAGTATTTTACCTTCGTTTTGCAGCAATCTCGATGACAGCAAAAACTTAACCAAAATGAGGGGTGTTCATACGTTGTCATTTCTCTCCTCTTTGTATTTCCTTACCTTTCCTGGCCTGCTCCATCCGGAGGGAGCTTTCCAGCCAGGCAGGCCCGGCAAGGAGTCAAGGGCA
Source organism: Agapornis roseicollis (assembly GCA_002631895.1). NCBI lineage: Eukaryota > Metazoa > Chordata > Aves > Psittaciformes > Psittacidae > Agapornis > Agapornis roseicollis. The sequence continues at coordinate 89,101 of NDXB01022462.1, forward strand.
GAGGGATGCGCTCAGACCAGTGTCCAGGGCTGCTTTTGGGTAACGAGAGAGAAAGCAAAGCAGCTTCTATTTAACCTCATGCTCTTTGTTAATGCTAATAGAAAATCACTGCAACAGAGAGAACTCTGATACTGTCCATCCCACAGACACCCTTAGCATGTGCTTCCTATCACTGCGAGCCAAAAACTTCCTACACCCAACTATTCTCTCAGTCCCTTCTCTATATCAGCATATGTTTCATTTGAAATCACGATGACAACAGTAGGATGCAAGCGGGTTTGCGGAGCTGGTCTCCTGATGTGGGTGTGTAGCTACCAATGAGCCCCATCCCTTTTCCTTCCCCCACTTTGAGTCACACTTCCTGATTTTTTTTCCTGGTGGTGGTGTCTATTTTAATAGATGGGAAAGAGACGTCGCTTTAGACTTGCTGTGGTGCAGTCAGCTACCACCCAGCTAGGAGCTGCTGGATTGCTGCTTTCTCCTTACCCTTTGCATACCCCAAAATCATGAAGCCAGTGAGAAGAGGCTGGTTTTCAGGTCCTCCCCATGCTGGAAAAGCAGCAGGCAGCTCAGCATCCACTGCTCCCAAGAGGGCCAAGCTTGTTGCAGTGTTTTGGCCCAGAGGCAGAGAAAAACCAGCTTTGATTAGAGACAAACAGGATGTTCCCCATTCAGAACTTGCAAAGAGATATTAGACAGGATCAATGGAGCAACCTTCTCTAAAGGTTTAAACACCATCTGCAGAAGACAGATCCAGAGTTTACAGGGAAATGAGCTGTCTGACTCGAAAGTACTGTCTTTTGATTTCATCTTATCCCTATGCCAAAGCAATCAGCCCTTAGGAGCACAATGTGCTTTGGTGCATACGGAAACATCCTTCTGTGGCTGGGAAACTTTGCATAGGAGCTGGGGGAAACCTTGGTTTGCCCTAGAGCTGCCCCAGGGTTGGGGGAGGTCTGAAGCAGCAGTTTGCCATCATGTACCAGCTCCTGGTGCTTCTAATTGCTCTGACCTCTCTTGAAAGCAGGTTAAGCCCTTCCTTTACAGGAGTTTTTGTTTCATGTATTTACATGGGATGTCTGCAGGAGGCTTACACAAATCACTGCAGCAGACAGAGCTAAACTGTTCCATGACCCTCATTATCTGCCGGCCACATCCCACCACAACCAGCCCATCCCACCGCAGGCATCTATGGGAGCACTGGCTGCCAAGAGAGGCAGAGGAGGAAGCACGAAGGCTCCGTGTACAAGATGCCAGCCTCCCACTTACGTCTGCCAAACTTCCCCAGCCCAGAGGAATAGTGTAGGTTGGTCACGCCACCGAGGAGCGTCACTGCTTCGCATCATGAGACCGGCTTAAAAATAATACATGGGGATGAGTGAAACCCCCTCGTTTTCCCCTTCCTTTCCCCCAGGCTTTAGCAGGCTTTTGTGAGCCTTTAGAGCTCCGGTTTTCAGGTTTCCTATGATGGGTGAAGTTGGGCTTTGCTTTAGTGAAACCTTATGGCTTGCTTGTAATTAGAAGGTTCCAAGAATAGGAGTTAGAAGTTAGAAACCTAGGACTTAGGACTTAGAAACAAAAAGCCAAGTATCACTGGGTTTATGACAGAACAGCATACGTAGAGTAAAGGAAGGTCTTTGGTCAGGCAAGCTGCTTGCCTGTGTATTTACAGCATGCAAAAGCAATGGCTATAAATTGACACAGGGACAGGCATGTGGTTTGTAAGTCCTGTAAGTAATTCATGTAGCTGCAGCACAGCTCTTCCTTTCTGTGCCATCTCCTTTCCACTGCAGCTGCATCAGCTGAATCAGTGACTGCCACTAGCATCACTTTATGCATTTGCAAATAGATGGTGACATAGGCAAGCATTCTGACACTGTACCAGCGGCAGAAGATATCCATGGGCTGACCTGCCCTGTGAAACCAGACTGCCCACTGCAGACTTAGACCAATTCTAGTGTCCATTAGCCCAGGCATCCCAATGCTGCTCCCTACTTTGTGAGTCAAACATATCCAAGGGATGGGAGGTGAAGAGAGAATTATTTTTCACTGTCTTTTTAATGCAAGAGCTGGGAACATCAACTTAAATTAGTAGGTGATATGCTGGAAACAAACCAAGATGTACAGCTTCACACTGGAGAGCTATGGGGCTATCTGAGTGAAGCTTTTGCTCCAAGTTTCCATAACTTTTATAAATGACTAGGCAAGCTCATGGAAAAAAAGATTCCAGTCAGAGCTCGGAAGCACAAAGATCTCCCTGGGCTGCAGATTGCTGGAGGCTGCTAAAGAAAGAGCACTATAGGATTGACATATTCCTATGCACTTCCTAAAGCACACGCTGTTGACCAGCACTGGAGACAGCACACTTGGCAGGATGCACTTGTCCTCTGATTTAGCCTGGATGTTCTTTTTCCTTATTCATGTGTATCAGGAGTGTAGATTGGATCTAAGGAAGAAATTCTTTCCTGTGAGGGTGCTGAGGCACTGGAATGGGTTGGCCAGGGAAGCTGTGAATGCTCCATCCCTGGCAGTGTTCAAGGCCAGGCTGGACAGAGCCTTGGGTGCCATGGTTTAGTGTGAGGTATCCCTGCTTATGGCAGGGGGGTTGGAACTGGATGNTTCAAGGCCAGACAGAGCCTTGGGTGCCATGGTTTAGTGTGAGGTATCCCTGCTTATGGCAGGGGGGTTGGAACTGGATGATCTTAAGGTCCTTTCCAACCCAAACTGTTCTATATGATTCTATGATAATAATAATCATTTCCTTCCTGTGTAGCAGCAAGAGCTACACAGGCAAGAGCTGGGCCATTGAAAAGCTGTTTTCCTGTTTTCCAAACAACAAATCCTCCTCTGAAAGCTGAACCTCATCAGGAATCAGTGGTGAGACCTGCGGATATCAAGTCCAGGGTATGATACCAATGCAAGCACAAGCATCCCCCAAACAACTACCAGGGCTCTATGAATAGACAGCACTGTTGAGGTACCTTGGATGGCAAAACACAATTCCTGCTGTCTGCTCCAAAGGCTGAGCCTGGCAAAGAGTGCGACTGCAGATTGCGAGTGTCTGCTTCCTTTTCTTTGTTTCCTTGTTGTCTGTTTGAAACAATCTGCCAATTCATCATTAAGGAATTAAATATTTTATAGCTGCTGTGATGCTGATGACAGGCGCCAGATTGATTGGTTCTGGCAGAGGAAACGCGCTGCTCATTTCTTCCCTTTGCAGCAATGAGTTACACGCACAGGGGTAGGAAAGAGGGAAGAGCTGAAGTCTCCAAGCTGTCCAGATCTGACCCAATATAGAGTTTAAAAATAGGTACAATCTGGAGACATTTTGGTGCCAACAACAACAACAAAAAGCCCAGCTCGAGTGGCTGCATTTGCTAGTCCTGCCACAGCAGGTGGGAGGGGAAAGTCCTTGGCATGGCAAGCAGAGATGGCAAGGTTGCCCTGACTTACAGGACCCCCAGGACAGTGTTGTATCAAAGCAGCCACAGTGCTCCAAAAGGAATCATCATGTAATTATGCTGCTAGCCTTAGAGCCAGAGACCTTGAGCTCGGTTCTGGCCTCTGTTACTGACTTCACATCATACAGCCTTGAGTAAGTCACTTCATCTCTCTCCTGGGGAGGATAATACACCTCTCTCTTTGAATCTGGCCTGTTTCAGATGGTTTCTGATTAGGAATGAGCTTATCTGTTAAGCACTTGACATAGGGAGGCATCAGCAGTGTGGTCCAGACCTCCCCTTCTCACACGCAACTTCCCCATCCTAAGCAGATCCCATTCCATCTCCTGGGAGAAAGGGGTTTGGGAAGTCTGTACCCACCTTTGATCATCTCCATCTCCTCCTTCTCCACTGCCTTTTCCATAAACCAAGTTCCCCTGGGGCAACCTGGTTTATGCAGCACTCGGCTGAGAAGACAGACGAGACACATTCCCAGAGATGACACTAACAAGATTTACTACGTGACTAAGGCTTGCAATCGGTGGTGATAACTAGAGAATTACCCTGATAAATATTTGATATGATTTGGAGAGTAATAATAGATTTTTCTTGCCCACGATTTCCATCAGGAAGAAGCAGAGGGAAGGAGCTGCTGAAAAGGGGAATGTAATTGTGGCATCTGTCTTTCTGGCTGAGGTTACCTGTCCTTTGCAATAGATCAGAGGGGAATAGGGCAGGGGGGATGTGGAGAGGCAGAAGGTGACAGGGCATCCCTCAGCCCCACTGCATTCAAGATCTGCTGGCAGGGGGAGGATTGAGTCTGTGATCTTATATGTGTGTGTGACAAGCCAGACTGAAAGATGGAGGGGGAAAAGAAAGGGAGGCCAGAGAAAGAAAATAGGATGGAAAGATCAAGGGCAGCAATGGAAAAAGGGTTGGGCTGGTGATGGAGAGGGAGAGCTGGGGTGCAAAGGGAGCTTCCTCCATGCTCTTGGATGTATAAGGATAGGAGGGCTGGCTGCTGGTGCAAAGGAAAGGGTGTCCTTTTGTAAACCATCCCAGGGTGTGGATCCATGGGCACATGGAAGCAGTCTGCCTGTAACTCCTCTGTGCCAGCCTTGCACTAGACACTGCCAACCAAGAGGAAGGATTTGTGCCTGTGTTAGTCAGTCCCGCTCTCAGGCTGCAGGGAAACCTGGTCAGCTCTAAGCTGAGAGCTTCTGAACTTCTCCTTTAATGAGAGCACCACTACATCCCGGTCGGATTTCAGCTCCAGGATGCCCAGCACAGTGGTCCAGCACAGCCAGCTGCCTCCCCTGGCTCTGCCACCAACCCACTATGACACAAAGTAAGTCACTGCATTCCTTCATGCCTTTATTTTCTTCCCAGTGTTTCCTGTGCCTGATGTAGCTGTCCCCTTTGGAGCAGAGGTTTGACAATTCTAAGCAGAATGGAGCCTGGGTCTTCAGTTTCCAAGAGGATGTAAATTGATGTGTCCTGATTTCCAGAGCAGCTGTCATTGGTGGAAGGAGCAGAAGCTGTCTCTGAAACAGTGGGCTTCCTTACTTTTTGGTACCCAATTTGAGGCCTCTGACAGTAAGAGTGCACCTCACTCTTTATTCCTGTCCTTATTTTGCACTCAAGTCATTACTCAGATGGCATTCAGTGGCATCAGCTAGAAGAGATTTTAAGATAATGCAAGGAAAGCAAGTGAGAACAAAGATCACAGCAAGGAAAGTGCTACTTTGGCATGTTCACATAACAGCTACTCCGTCAGGTGGAACATGACAGTTATTGCAGGAATCTCTTCATAAATCCTAATATACACTCAATTATATACTCTTAAGATTCCCTTTCTGTTCTGTGTCATTCCTCTAAAGAAGTGTCAGATGGAGAAAGGCAATAATCCACAGAGACACCGATTCATTTCACCCCCATATTCAGGGATAGTTATTAATAGCAGAGCTGCTGGTTAATTGCACATGTCCCATTACAGGAGATCAATCACATACAGCAGAGCCTGAAAACAACTTTGTGTCATTTTACACAGACCTGTTTAGTCAGGACTACACTTGTGCCCTTGCTGGATTCATGCAACCTTCTGTGAGGGTTAAGACTTGAACTGGCCTAGAACCATTGCTTCCCTCCCATGTTACAGCTAATCCTGGTCTGTCTGCACAAGCTGCTGTTACGCTTTGGGGTTGTAGGCACAGTCTGAGGGGCCAGGGCTTGCAATATTGATCTGCACAGCCTTGGTGTGGAAGGGAAAGCCAAAGAGCTTTTTCTCTGCAAGAGGCTGTGGGCAACACGGTTGGCTCTTGTGCAAGCCAGCAGCAGGAGGAGGAAAGGGAATGTGCAGCACATAACAAACAAAACTAACCAGTCTGCTGTTGGTAAAGTACCTGTCTTTTATTTAGGATCACTGGAAGTTCCTAGGCAGGGATAGGGATCTTACTGTGGGCGATGCTGCACACACGTACACACAAGACTTGGGGCTTTTCTGAATCTTTATATGTATATGTGTATATATATATATATGAACATTTATATACATATATACACAAGCTCCAAAAACAAACAAATTAAAACCCTCCACAATGAAATCAGATGAGAAAAAGTGGACAAGTGGAACCCCATCAAAGCCAAATTCCATCTTTCCACTGCCACTTCTCATCTCTATCACCAAATCCCAGCCCAGTTTCCATCACTTTCAGCTCCCAACAATCTTCATGGGCTCGTGAACTACAACTTCCCTCATCACATCTTGAACGTTAATCTCCCCATCAAGCAATCATCATCATAAGAATGACAAGTATCATTTTAGGGGGAAGTCCTATACAGTACAGTTACAACTTCCACTGCTAGGCTGAAACCAGATCCAGACAAACAAGGCTCTGCCTCTGAGGGGTTCTTTCAGGGTGGTGAGATGAGTGCTTCGCTGAGGGCAAAGAGTTAGCAAAGACTTTCATATCTCATCCCGAAACCCAGACATCCAAAAATCACAGGCTGGTAGGATGCTGGACTAACTAATTTTCATCTTTTTTCTGAGCCATACACCTGCACCTTGGTTTTGCAATTGACCCAGAGTGGGAAGGATGCAGGAACTCAAATGTAATTATCATAGCATCATAGAATTGTTTGGGTTGGAAAGGGTCATTTGCTGAGAGGAGCAGCTTGAGAGAGGACGCCTGGATCATCAGAGTGGAGCGGAGCAGAGGGATCAGCGCCCAGGAGCCTCCCCTCAGGAGCCAGCGAGGAGGGAGCCTCAAGGCCTTGACAGGGCTTGCCCAGGAGCCGGCAGCGCAGCTCCCGCGGTCAGCTGACTCACCGGGGGCGGAGCCAGGAGGCTCGGCGGCAGCTGTGATTGGTTAAAAACCTGCCCAGGGAGCGCAGCGAACAGAGCGGGAAAATATGGCGGGAAAAGAGAGCGGGCAAACATGGCGGGCTGAGGCAGCCAAACATGGCGGGCCGAGGCAGTCAAACATGGCGGGCCGAGGCAGCCAAACATGGCGGGCCGAGGCAGTCAAACACGGCGGGCCGAGGCAGTCAAACACGGCGGGCCGAGGCAGTCAAACATGGCGGGTCAAGGCGCTTTGTGAGGCAGTTCGAGCAGGCTG
>NDXB01022463.1:4438-24977 GCA_002631895.1 Agapornis roseicollis
TCAGAGCAGCTTCCAGTATCTGAAGGGGCCCTATAGGGATGCTGGAGAGGGACTCTTCATTAGGGACTGCAGTGACAGGACGAGGGGGAACGGGTTCAGACTGAAACAGGAGAGGTTTAAATTGGATCTAACGAAGAAATTCTTTGCTGTGAGGGTGTTGAGGCACTGGAATGGGTTGGCCAGGGAGGTTGTGAGTGCTCCGTCCCTGGCAGTGTTCAAGGCCAGGTTGGATGAAGCCTTGGGTGCCATGGTTTAGTGTGAGGTGTTCCTGCTTATGGCAGGGGGGTTGGAACTGGATGATCTTAAGGTCCCTTCGAACCCAAACTATTTTATGATTCCATGGAAAAGGGCAGTATTTTGGAGTTGAGGGGGTACCGAGGTGTTAATGCTTTCCTCGGTCTGAAAAATGCCTACTTTGCCCATTAATAGGAAAAACAAGGTTGTAGCTCCAAAAGCATTTGCCATGTGTTGCAGCCATGTAATGATGTGAGTGGTCTAAGTTATACATCAGCTTGCACTGGCACAAGTTGCCCAAGGAGGTGGTGAATGCTCCATTTCTGGCAGTGTTCAAGGCCAGATTTAACAGATCCTTGGGTGCCATGGGTAAGGTGTCCCAGCTTATGGAAGAGGGTTGGAACTGGATGGTATTAAGGTCTCTTCCAACCAAAACTATTCTGTGATCCTATGATGATCTTAAAGCTCTTTTCCAACCTAGTTGAGTCGATGATCTTTACTGACAGAGGGTAGCTGTAATTAAAAGCAAACTATAGGAGTTCACTGTCTAAAGTAGCAGGTAATTACATAGGGTGAAGTGGGAGTAGGGGAAACCTATAGGCTGGTGGGTTATTTGCACTATAGTAGCTTTATTCTGTAATCTAATTCCAAGAGAACAAGGGGAGGAAAAAGGCTGGGTAGGAATCAGAGGAGCTGACTCATGGATAAACAATTTTCTCCCTAAAATCTCTGTGTTTTGGGATTGCTTTTGCAAGTTGCTATTTACAGGACCAAAAGCTGATGGGCTTTCTGTTATGTTATAACTGATCTTGACAGCCAAGAGCTTTCTGACTCTGTCCCACCTTGTTAAGTCAGATTTGGCAGTGCTGTGGTAGGGTTTTTAAGTATCTAATGTTAGCCAAGGAGAATTGCGCTGGCAGAGACCCATTGAATGAACCTGCCTGTAACTCACCTGTTTTCTGCAGTAGCATCTCCTCTAATGAACATAAACCAAACAAAATCCGAGCTTTTGAAGGGTCACCACCTGAATAAAACTGACCTTGACTTTTCTGCCTTTTATGACCAAGTTCTTCTGTAGATGTTTTTGTCCCGTTTTCTACTGCTGATGTTCTGAAGAAACACTGAGCTTTGGTGTAAAATCCAACCCTGTGCTTGTCTAAAAGCTCCAGATCTATTGACTTAAATCACACCTTTATTTGAATGTATTACATATAGATGTCCAGCAGACCTTTAGATAACGTGGCACTCGATCTGATTCCTGAGCAGAGGGGTAGGTTATAGGGCTGCTTTGTTTCTAAGCGCACATAGTTGCTTGAGCTTTTCAATCCCACCGCTCAAATGGAAAGCAAGGAGGGTTTGTCTGCTATGAAAAGACATAAGTGAACGTTTGAGAGAGTTGGGAAAAGAGTTTTAGGAGGTTTAGAGAGAATTCCCTCTCTTGTTTTTCAGTTGGGAAGAGTTTGGCACCGTTGTTGTGCTTCCTGCTGTTAGTGAGTTTTTAAACATAGAATCCCAGAATGGTTTGGGTTGGAAGAAAGCTTAAAGCTCATCCAGTTCCAACCCCCTGCCACAGGCAGGGACCCCTTCCACTGGAGCAGGGTGCTCCAAGCCCCTGTGTCCAACCTGGCCTTGAGCACTGCCAGGGATGGGGCAGCCACAGCTTCTCTGGGCCATCACCCTGTGCCAGCACCTCAGCACCCCCACATTAAAGAACTTCTTCCTTATCTCCAACCTGAACTTGCCCTGTTTCAGATTGAACCCAGCACCTCTTGTCCTAGCGCTGCAGTCCCTAATGAAGAGTAAGTTTTTAAGCTTGTTCGCAAAGCCTCATTTCCTTGCAGGTCCTCAGCCAACATCTTGGATATCTTATTAATTTGGGTTATAGAATCATCGAATGATTTTGGGTTGGAAAGGACCTTAAGATCATCCAGTTCCAACCCCCCCCCTCACCCCCATAAGCAGGAACGCCTTACGCTAAACCATGGCACCCAAGGTTTCATCCAACCTGGCCTTAAACACAGCCAGGGATGGAGCATTCACAGCTTCCTCAGGCAACCCATTCCAGCGCCTCAGCACCCACATAGTAAAGAACTTTCTCCTTGTATCCAATCTAAACTTCTCCTGTTATGATCCAATCAGAGCTATTTCAGGTTATGTCCTTGTGGTTGCATCTGCTCAACCAGATCTTCACTCTCTTCTTGTTGGATTAACTCAGCTCATGGAAGATAACTTTAGTTAATAGTGTCTTAATTCTCTGGGTGCGTATTCATCTGCTGGTGCTTTACTGTGTTTTTAGTACTGCCACGCTGTTGAAGCATTGGAAAGATCTGTTGTCGGAAAGATGTCTTGATCTGCTTGATCTGTTCCATGTTTGCAATGGACACGTGTCTGTTGCTGGTTGGATGTGGGGAAATGTGCTGGTTCTTCCCTTGCCTGGAAACGCAGCTCTTACATCAGCCATTCGCTCTATATAGTCTGATGAGGTACATTAAAACTACACAGAACTTTTAATCAGCTTTTAAACACTCCAGCTCCTTGCCAGCCTTGCACTCAGTGTGAGGGAAGCAGCTCTTGGCAGTGGTGGATGAGGGCAGCTGTTCTGCCTGCATGTGTATGGCAGAGTGCTATTTTATGATCTCCATTGCTCTTGGCTAGCAGCAGCGCCTGCTCTGTGAGCTTCATTCTACTCAACCTCTGCAATGTGTTGAACCTGGTGTCTCTTGGCCCTGTGTTGGATGTGTTTTATCTTCTCCAGCTGAGGAAGAATGCGTTGAGTGAAGTGGTTGGAGGTGCTGAGGGAGATGCTCTGAGCTGGACCACCCGCAGTTGGATACTCAGGCATTGCTCATTGCCTGCATGAGCCAGGAAGAAGCATCCACCCTTTATAGTTCCCTTCAGACACGGACACAATGGTGTCTTACTGTCTTTCTAACTTTCTGCCTGCATAGCACATCTTGGCCACTGCCTTGCAGTTGGACACAGCACAGATTTATACAGAGGAGGAAAGAACTTGACTCCTATGGGAGGTTTAAGGCTGTGGATTTCTCTCTTTCATAATAACTTCCTGGTTTGTAGGGCTCTAACCATTGTTCAGTCTTCCCTGTGTGCTCAGTAGGGATGTCTGGGCAATAGCCTCGTTTTTCTTGGCTGTTTACCCAAAGTAATTCATGGGCCCCTGGGGTGTCTGGAAAAGAGAAGTTGGAAACTGTGATTCTAAGATTCAGTGCCCAAAAGCTGTTTTGGGACTGGTGTGATTGTGTGCAAGCATGCTTTGGAGCATCTAAAGTACTGCTGTGGCCTGTGTGCCTTGGACCTGGGGATGCTGGTGGAAGTGCCTATGTTAACGTCCATCATCTCACATCGGTCTAATCTGTGCTTTTCTCTTTGTGTTGAGTTGAGGTATGGTGGTTTGCTGACGCTTTGCGTGTGGGAACACTCATAGCAGCACTATTTCAGGATACCAGATGGGTTTTCATGGTTGGACATTGCTCTGGCTGTTAGTAGGATGCTGGAGCCCTATTTGAGACTTCTCTGAAGGACTTAAGTAGGGGAGATTTAGGTTGGATCTTAGGCAGAAGTTCTTCCCTGTGATGATGCTGAGGCGCTGGCACAGGGTGCCCAGAGAAGCTGTGGCTGCTCCATCCCTGCCAGTGTTCAAGGCCAGGTTGGACACAGGGGCTTGGAGCACCCTGCTCCAGTGGAAGGGGTCCCTGCCTGTGGCAGGGGGTTGGAACTGGAAGATCTTAAGGTCCTTTCCAACCCAAACCGTTCTACAATTGTATGACTTTGGGTCTTTGACCAAGCTAAAGGCCTGCTGCTATAGCTGTGCTACGCAGCTGTAAATCTTAGCTGCAGGGCACCTTTTGAAGTATTGATGTTTAATAGCAATTTAAGGCATGGCTAAGCTCTGAAATGCCATGGAGAGCCTAAATGATGGGAATGGAGCGACGGCACAGCTAAAGCATGTTGGCTTTTGTTCTTATTGAGCTATCTGGCTTTTGTATGTTGACTGGTGTGCTTGCTTGGACATTGTGCTGCTGACATTTACCTTCTGCCTTGAATTCAGTAGAGTGGAAATCTTGACCCTGGCTACAGTCACAATGCAAATAATGATTTTCCAGTAAAAGCACATAAAGAAACAGTCTTATGAACCTGTTTAGGTCTGAAGAACAGATCTGTATGGGATGCTGTTCATGTTTGCTCATGTTATGCTATGAAGTCCCATCCTGCCAGGCTGTGGAAGCTGGTTCCTGTTGTCTTCTCCATCTACAGAACCTGCATAGGACAACTTCAGAGAATCCTGCTCTTTCTTAGTTCATGAACAGGTCTCCATTGAGATTGAGGTGTTTTTAGTGGTCATGTATGGTGTGTGTGAGGAATGGCCTGATTCCCTACCACATCTCCAGTCTAGGCTTATCAACATCCCCTTGTTTGGACCTGCCAAAGGCTATAGAGCTCTCTTGAGAATATCCCTCAACAGTTTGGAACATGGAGATGTCCTTTATTGCCCTTTATTTCCAGGCCATAACTGCATAGGATCTAAACCATAATCACAGTTCCATGATGTTTTAAGCAGCTATCTCATTGTGCTTGATTGTCTTTATGTGCTGTCATGTATTCAAGGCCAGGTTGGACAAAGCCTTGGGTGCCATGGTTTAGTGTGAGGTGTCCCTGCTTATGGCAGGGGGGTTGGAACTGGATGATCTTAAGGTCCTTTCCAGCCCTAACTATTCTATGATTCTATGTGCCTGCTGAGTTGGGGCTCCATCTTACCACAGGGTTTTCTGGTCCTATCTCAAAACACCATCTCCTCTCCTTTCCTGTTACTTTCCATTTACATGACGTTAAAGCTGGTTGTTTTGCTGGTGGCTTTTCTGAGAGCTTGAAATCTCCTTTGTTCTGCTTTCAAATCCAATTCACTTTGCATAAGGTAGAGCTGAAGCAGAGTTGCTGTCACCTTCTGGTTTGTCCTTTGTCTCCAGGACGCGTTTGTAACCGGTGACATATTCCTGGCTCCATGCTGTGTGGTGAGCAGCAGAGCTGTGCTGCCAGCAGGATTGTCCATGCAAACTCAGCAGCATCTTGCTAGACCTGTGCTAACATCAGTTACCTGTCAAAAGCAGTTTGGGAATCACTGTGTGGTCTGTAGGACAGCGTTTGGCCAAAGGAGAGTCTCAATGCAGACGTGGATGGCAGATTCCTGTGCCAGTGTTCAGTGGGAAGGGTTGAGAAGGGTAAATGCTTCACCCCTGGTGGTGTTCAAGGCCAGGTTGGACAGAGCCTTGGGTGACATGGTCTAGTGTGAGGTGTTCCTGCCCATGGCAGGGGGTTGGAACTGGATGATCTTAAGGTCCTTTCCAACCCAAACCATTCTATGATTCTATAGGAAGGGGACTGACTTGAAATATCACCTATGAGGGCTAACATGTGGAGTGGAGCATTTTTCTATCCCATACACAATGTTTTTTTCTGTTTTTTGGATGGATGAGCTCAAGGCCAAATGGCTTGATAGATACTGTGTGCTCCTAAGTCAGCAGCAAACTTGGACTAGTACATTAAGTTTGGGTATGTAACTCTGGTACTAAATACTTCCCATCCCAGGACCCACATATCTCACTCCACTTGGGTGATGCTTTGGCTCTTGGGTGACGCTCCAACTCTGGTACTTCTGTCACAAAGAAAGATACAGCCTATAAACCTGTCCCAAGTGCTCTAGATTGAGATGCTTTAAATGGAGCCTGAGTGTGTCTGAGTAGTGCTCTCCCACCCAGGGAAAGCATCAGGTTCATGGTGGCACATATAATGTGTCCATGCGCCATTGAGCATCTGACCTCTCCTTCTCTGCAGCAATATTTTGTCATGATTTCCTCCCTGGTGGTGAATAATGTGAGAACTTCAGCAGCAGTTGATTGAATGAGAAGATTTTCCTCTGCAATGGAGCTTTATAGAATAGTAGAATAATAATGGAGTAGTTAGGGTTGGAAAGGACTCTAAGATCATCCAGTTCCAACCCCCCTGCCATGGGCAGGGACACCTCACACTAAACCATGGCACCCAAGGCTTCATCCAACCTGGCCTTGAACACTGCCAGGGATGGAGCACTCACAACCGCCCTGGCCAACCCATCCCAGTGCCTCAGCACCCTCACGGCAAAGAATTTCTTCCTTAGATCCAATCTAAACCTCCCCTGTTTCAGTCTGAACCCGTTCCCCCTCGTCCTGTCACTACAGTCCCTAATGAAGAGTCCCTCCCCAGCATCCCTATAGGCCCCCTTCAGGTACTGGATGCATTCTTCTGGAAAGAAAGCTCCTAACACCACCAAAGGCTTCAACACTACAAACCTGCTTCCTTTCCTTCAGCCCAGTTTCTCAGGTGTGAACAAGCCTGAAAGCTGGAAACCTTTCCCTGACTTCACAGTAGGCATGACATGGCAAATGTATATGTGGAAAATGAAGAGCAATTGGTATATTACTGAAGGGAAAATACCACTGATGCTACAGCCCTGAAGGCAATCCTGTTGTTGCTTCCCCTCCCCAAAGCTACAGCCTTTACAGCAGTGTTGATGTGCTGAAGATGGTGATAAATTAATCCCTGTAGCTATACTTGTACTACAGAAATGCTCCTTTATGAAATGGTCCAACATGCAACAGTGTCCAGAGATGTATGGCAATGTTTCCAATAGACCATAGTGCTGTATGATTTATCACAGTGCACTGCATACCAGGCTGTAATGTACATTGTAATCACTGTAATGTACCTCATAATAGCTGTGAAATGAATCCTACACTGAAGCTTTCGGCCCCAAAACATGGGATATAATGCAGATTCCATGAAGATAAAGGGGGAAATGCCATCTAAAGTCATAAAGGCCTTGAAGTGAAGCCTGAAGTACATACGTATATGTTCTATGGGCAAGTTTATGGGCAGAATGTCTGTTACCCTTGCATTGGGGACCCTTTCTTTCCATGATAGAGCTTTTCAGTCCTCCACAGCCTCATTCCTCCTGTGTCAGCCCAGACAGGAGTGGGGAATGCTTTTTGGTTGCTAAATGAATTGGCCAACCCCATGTCTTTGCTTGTACCCTCTTGGTTCCTTTCAACACTTGGTCCATTTGCAGAGAGGATGACTGAACGTCATGCTTTGTCACTGTCAGCATCGTCTAGTTCCTGATCTCCGTTGCAGCAGTGTTTAGGTGTACCCATAAGCATCATTTTGGATGGGAGTGGATCTTCATGTGGGTTTCTAGCATGTCTTTTGGTGCATTGCTGAACACTGCAGCCAAAATCAGCATTTTTGGGTTTTTCTACTCCTGGAATTCCTGCAGGACTGTCAAGTACTGATGGTATCAGTTCACGGACCAGGGACCTGGCTCCTAAAAGGCTTCTTCTGGGAAGTGATGTTAAGAAGAGCGAAGCTGAGACCTTTTGAGCTGTGTTTCCTGCCCTCTGAGTGCTTGGGGAAAAGGAGTTTTAGGCTGGAATATATTTCATTGCTTGCTATCTCTTTATCTACTATAAAGACTTTTATTTATGCTTTATATGGAGCCTTTATTGTTCAGATCCTTATTAGGACAGAATTTCATACTGGGGACTAATGCTATGCTTTGTGGTTCTGTTTTTCCCTTTCCCTTCCCTTCCCTTCCCTTCCCTTCCCTTCCCTTCCCACTATCTTGCTTTTGCTCCATAGATCATGAGTGTTCGATGGGGGGTGGAAGAGTCAAACCAANGGGGACTAATGCTATGCTTTGTGGTTCTATTTTTCCCTTTCCCTTCCCTTCCCTTCCCACTATCTTGCTTTTGCTCCATAGATCATGAGTGTTTGATGGGGGTGGAAGAGTCAAACCAACACGCATTTATTTCATCTGTCAAACTTCCTCTTTGGAATATTCTTCTCTGTGTAAAAGGTGACAGAAAATCAATCTCCTGCTTAACTTGGTGCTCCGCTTGCAGCAGCTTTTGCTCAGTGATCGTTAGTTCTTGTTTGGTTGCATTTTATTCTTTAAGGTGTTTTCAAATACATCATCAAATAACAACGCTTGGGAAGGAGATCCCCCTTCCCTCGGAAGATCTGAGTGCACATCTGAATTATATGGCCTTTTTCTACCCTTTTGTGATGATGTACTGCTTTTTTTTAGGGATACCAAAGGAAGAAGATGGTAGCCAGTCAAAAATGAAGAACAAGGATATTGCATTTGCAGAATGGGAGATGGATTCTGTGTTCTTTTTCAAGCAATACATTTGTGAAAGCTTTGTACCTATATAGAATCTCAGAATGGTTTGGGTTGGAAAAGACCTTAAGCTCATCCAGTTCTAACCTCCTGCCATGGGCAGGGACACCTCACACTAGAGCAGCTTGCTCCAAGCCCCATCCAGCCTGGCCTTGAACACTGCCAGAGATGAGGCAGCCACAGCTTCTCTGGGCACCCTGTGCCAGCGCCTCAGCACCCTCACAGGGAAGAACTTCTTCCTTATTTCCTACCTGAACTTCCCCTGTTCCAGTTTGAACCCATCTCTCCTTGTTCTATTAATATGATCCCTGATGAAGAGTCCCTCTCCAGCATCCTTGTAGCCCCCTTCAGACACTGGAAGCTGCTCTGAGGTCTCCAGGCAGCTTCTCTTCTCCAGGCTGAACAGCCCCAATGTTCTCAGCCTGTCTTCATATCCTTTAGTTTGTGCTCTGATTTTGTTAGCTTTTCATTCCCATCCCACTGCTCTGTCATCTTTCCAGGATCTCCATCATCTTCATGATGGACTGCGAAAACGTATTCATGGCTGTGAGTAAAGTGAACTGAAACAGGAATTCTTAAAGGTGTGATTTATCTTTCCCTTAAAGCTTTAATTCGACGCAAGTGCTTTTATACCTTTTAATTTTAATCGGGTTTCTAAGAACCTTTATATTTGTAGAGTTCTGGATTCAGGAAAAAAAAGTGTGGATATTGTTGAATTTCTAAGCTGAACTAAGTCTGTTCTGTACTCAGAACCTTTCAGGACCTTCTCATTTCCCCCCCACATAATAAGACCAAATACAAAGTCCATGATCTGAAGTATTGATCTGTAAAGCCTGGGGAAAGTGAGTTTTATTGAGAGAGTATTGGAAAAGTGACTGATAACAAAAGGTGATGAACAGGAGGACTTGGAGCTGAAGCTGAAGTCCCATCAGCAAGAAGACACGAAGGCTGTGATTTAACCCCCAGTTGGTTTGTTGGAAGCTCATCCTTCACTTAGAAGTCCAAATCAGTGAATTTTAAGCCCAAACTCAGTGTAGGACCCAAATACCAATCTGAACATGAGTGAGCAGAGTGTCATTGTGCCAGAGAAACTCAACCACGGCCCATGTGAATAAAAGCATAGCCAGCAGGTCCAAGGAAATGGTCCTCCCCTTCTGTCTGACACTTCCAAGGCTGCATTTGAACACAAGGTCCAGTTTTGGGCTTCCCAGTGCAATAAGGACATTGGTATGTTGAAACACCTCCAGGGCACCAGGGTGTCTAAGGGTTGGAGCTCAGGACATACGAGCAGGGATGCTGGGAACTGTGTTTGTGCAGCCTGAAAAGGAGATATCAGAGGGGAGACCTCGTTTTTGTCTGCAT
This sequence comes from Agapornis roseicollis, assembly GCA_002631895.1. Classification (NCBI taxonomy): domain Eukaryota; kingdom Metazoa; phylum Chordata; class Aves; order Psittaciformes; family Psittacidae; genus Agapornis; species Agapornis roseicollis. The sequence goes on from NDXB01022463.1 coordinate 14,262, forward strand.
CTTACCATTGTTTTTGAAGACACAAGCAGGGACCTGAAGGGGTTTTGAGATCTCCATTCTTGGAGATGCTTGGAACTTCAGTGGATAAGGTCTGAGCAACTGTAACTGGAGTTACTTTGAGGAGGAGACACACAGGGACTTCAAAGGGTCACTTCCAGTCTAAGTTATTCCATGCCTCTAACTTTGTCTCATTTTAGGTGTGAATCTCAGGGTGTTCCTAACTCATGAAGTGAATGTGCAGAGATTTACCCCATGTTCAGTAGGAAGCTGCTGTTCTCCAGAAGTCCTCTGATGTTAACTGTGAAATTACCCTTCTTTCAGTTCTTCCCTTGAGCTATTAAAGAGATTTATTTCTTGAACAGTTATTCCCACACTGGGAATTTTAGATCTCAAAGTAAGATTGGAAGCGAGGTAAAACTGTGGCTGTTGGGGTGATGAGACAGCAGTCAGGAAATGGGTTATCAATGCAAAAAGAGATGTCTTGAGGAAGAAGTTCTCTACTGTGAAGGTGGTGAGGCACAAGAACATAGACATCACTCCCAAGGCAGGGTGTTGGAACTGTATGATCTTAAGGTCCTTTCCAACCCAAACTATACTGATTCTGTAGGGTGATGTAGGAACTGCTGGTGTGCAGCAGCGTTCATCCTCTTGCGCCAAGACTTTTGCAATCAAATCCTGTTTAGCACTCTCTTTGGATGTGTCCCATTGATCTTTTTGGTGAATTCTGATTGCGTTTGAATCTGTAGATCTGGGAAGTTCCTTGTGGTGGATCTTTTGCTTGCTTTATTCCTTAACTTGAAAGGCTATAGCAGTTGCTGTAAAATAACAAGCTAACATCTTCTAAGTTACCAGCTTTTAAAGGCATCTCAGCTCCTGCGGAGATGAACTGCTGTCCTAAAGGTGTTAGAGCTCACTTCTGAGACTGGAGACCACAAGGTTTGCTTAAGCTTTCTTCCTCCTCCAGCAATGATTAATTGCTTCTTCTGTAACAGAAAGGATTGGATGGTCTGATGTAAATCCAAACACGTGGAGGCCTTTGCTCATCTTTAATCATCTGCTGTCCAGTGCGTCGGTGGAATAAATTATTGTTGTTATTATAAAAGCTACGATTAATCTTCCTGCAGCCAAGCCTGGTGGCTCAAGTTTTGCTTTTATTTTGTTCTCCTTGAGACACAGTAGTCTTCTGTTAATGTCTTCCAGTATTGATGAAATGAAGAGTATTTGTGTGGTACTGTAGCTGTACAGTTACTGCTCATTGCTCCTGCTGCTCTGCTCTGGTGAGACCCCACTTGCAGCACTGTGAGGTTCTGGTGTCCTCAGCATAAGAAGGCCATGGAGCTGTTGGAGCAAGTCCAGAGGAGGCCACGAGGATGAGCAGGGGCTGGAGCAGCTGCTGTATGGAACCAGGCTGAGAACATTGGGGCTGTTGAGCCTGGAGAAGAGAAGCTGTGTGGAGACCTCAGAGCAGCTTCCAGTGTGTGCAGGGAGCTAAAAGGATGCTGGGGAAGAACTCTTCATCAGGGACTGCAGTGACAGGGCAAGGGGTGATGGGTTCAGACTGAAACAGGGCAAGTTCAGGTTGGATGTAAGGAAGAAGTTCTTTACTGTAAGGGTGCTGAGGCACTGGCACAGCGTGACCAGGGAAGTGGTGAATGCCCCATCCCTGGCAGTGTTCAAGGCCAGGTTGGACAGAGCCTTGGGTGTCATGGTTTAGTGTGAAGCATCCCTGCCCATGGGGGTTGGAACTAGATGATGTTAAGGTCCTTTCCAACCCAAACCATTCTGTGATTCGATGATTGAAGTCTGATTGCAGTGGTTGCTATTCAAAATGACCAAAACCATGATACCTCTGTGTATGCTTCCTCCTGCTCTTGAATATCTGATTTTGAAGCAGACAGTCCTCCTTTCCATTCCTCATATTGCTTCACAGAATGTATTCGTGAGAGCTGGTATGAATGCACAGGTATTTTTGTCCTGATGAGAGATATTTGGCAGGTCTTTATTAGCCTTTTCAGTGTCATTCTCCTGATGTGAGCTGAGGATCTGAAGCTGGGTTATTTTAAGGGACTTATAAGACAAAGTATAAGCTGCTTCAGTTCCCTTTGTTCCTCTGTGTATGCAGAGGCTACATTGTGGAAGCTGTTGGAATTCTCTCTTAACAACATAGCCTTTCCTCTTTCTCCAGCTGTAATATATATAAACCTGTAATATATCTATAATCCGACTGCTTGGTTTATTACATTTTTGCTGCTGTCACATTCTTCCAGAGATTAGTTTGGGAAGAAAAATGCTTCCGGAGTGACATCCACAAAGGTGTGGAATGCTCTCTGAGGAGAAGTGCTGGAAGCACCACAGCTTGAGTTATTGCAAAGCAAACAGTGCAGAGGATGGGAAAATACCCCTGGGGCCACTGAGGGCTGGGATGGATGAGCCCATGCTTGGGGAATCACCTCTAGGTGCAGGTGCTCATAGGATGGATGGATCCTGCTGGGATGAGAATTAGCTATTGCCAATGAGTCTGTTGGGCTCACAACGTCTTGATGCCCATGGCAGGGGGTTGGAACTGGATGATCTTAAGGTCTTTTCCAGACCAAACCATTCTGTGATTCTATGTGTTCCCCATAATACAGCTTAACCTTCTATGTGCTATTGGGCTGCAGGGTGTGCTCCCATTTATTGATGGCTTCTAAGTAGTTGATAACTGATATTCCCTTGCTTGTTTGAGAGATTGAATTGCCCTCTCTGTGGGGAGACCTTCTTGGAGCCTTTCAGTTCTTCAAAGGGGCTTGTAAGAAAGGTGGGGACAGGCTTTCAGTAGGAGCTGTAGTGATAGGACAAGGGCTAATGGTTTTAAACTAAGAGAGGGAGATTCAGACTAAATGGAACGATGAAATTCTTTACTCTGAGGATGGTGAGGCACTGAAACAGGTTGGCCAGAGAGGTGGTGGTAGATGCCCCATTCCTTGAGATGTTCAAGACCTGCTTGGATGGGGCTTGGAGCAACCTGGCCTAGGGGAAGGTTTCTCTGCCTGTGGGTATCATGTCCTCACCCCTGCCAGGCAAGAAGATGGGTCTGCTAATGAGCTGGTGAATATTTATTCTCTTTGCTAATGGCACAGCCTGGGTGAGCATCAGTAGGTGTCCTGAGAACCTCTTCCTAAAGGTTAGCTGATCTCTCAGCTCTTTTTAAAAGCAGGTTTCTTTACGCTGAAGGATGGTCCACCTACAGATAAGATGGGAGTGTAAGGGTGTTTCTTGGTACACGTATTATGTCTTCTGTGGGGATCCAAGGTGTTGTGCAGGTGGTGGTCTTATGGCCAAAATGGAAGGACCAAATGCTGAGTGATACAACATAGATCTTGGAAGCAAGAGCTGATGGTTGCTTTTCACACTCTCAAGTCTTCCCTGATGGGTACACTGCCTTTAGCTCTGTTGTTGTGCAAGCTGTACAGGCACACTCACATTCTCCTTAGCAAAGCCCCCTTCCTGCAAAGATTGCATTTCTCTTTCCATTTTGAGGAAAGAATGTCTTTTCATTGGATGGGAATATGGGGAATAAATCATAGAATCATGGAATGGTTTGGGTTGGAAAGGACCTGAAGATCATCCAGTTCCAACCCCCCTGCCATGGGCAGGGACACCTCACACTAAACCATGGCACCCAAGGCTCTGTCCAACCTGGCCTTGAACACTGCACTGNAACCCCCCTGCCATGGGCAGGGACACCTCACACTAAACCATGGCACCCAAGGCTCTGTCCAACCTGGCCTTGAACACTGCCAGGGATGGAGCAATCACAACTTCCCTGGGCAACCCATTCCAGTGCCTCAGCACCCTCACAGTAAAGAACTTCCTCCTTATATCCAACCTAAACTTCCCTTGTTTAAGTTTTAACCCATTGCAGAAGATTTGTAGGCTTGGCTTTGTAAGTGGTAAGGGCAAATTCAGCCTCTTTCTGCAGAAACAGTAATTCTGATGTACATCTTGGTGGAGGTTTGAGCCTCACTTTCGTGGTTGTAGGAATGCAAGGAAGAATTGTCATTGCTAAAGAACTTGACAACCCAGCTTTGCATTTCCCTAGCCAAGCTAAATACAGTGTTCGAGACCTCCTTTCCTCAGTGCTGAAGAACTTTCTGTTCTTTATACATCACTTTACTGCACAGGGCTTCCTTTGAATCACGCAAGGCCTGATTAATCCCTTCTTCCCATATAGATGTGAATCCTGGCTGGATCAGCTCATCACCATATTTTAAGCTAATAAATTGAGCTCTGTGCAGGTTATCTCGTAAGGTTCTTCCTTACCATGGAGCAAAGTTAATTTTGCTTTCTGTGATTATTAAAGATCTGGGGCACCAATTGCAAGAGTGTATCCTGGATGCGTTTTTAAAGCCATATCTCCCAAAAAAAGAAGTTGTCTTGCTCTCTGTATTATTTGATCTCTTATCTGCTACCTTCACTGTACAAAATGCATTGCTGCATTTCAGTGATAACCTTATTCCTGTGTATCTCGGGCAGTATTGCTTTAGGTTTAGTGCTTTTCATTGTAGCATCTCCAGCAGCTTTGCAAGTGGGCTGAAAGTAGGTCAGTGTTATTCTGCTTTATCATATAGAAGCTGAGTCTTCAGGTTTCTCTGTAGCCAGGATTTCTGTTGTTTGCAAGTGGCCCTGGCTGTGGAAAAGGTGCTGATTTCTTAACTTCATTTTGCAGTTATGAACTTCCCCCTCTTTTCACCTGTGCACTTGCAAACCACTTCTGAGATGCTTGAGGAGAGGCCTCCTGTCATATCAGCTGGTACCTGACTTGCACGTTGGTCTTTTGTTGTTGTTCTTTACAAACTCCCTTCATATATCTGAAGGGAGCTACAAGGATGCTGGAGGGGGACTCTTCATCAGGGACTGTAGGGATAGGACAAGGGGTGATGGGTTCAGGCTGAAACAGGGAAGTTCAGGTTGGAGATAAGGAAGAAGTTCTTTATTGTGAGGGTGGTGAGGCACTGGAATGGGTTACCCAAAGAAGTGGTGAGTGCTTCATCCCTGTCAAGGCCAGGTTGGACAGAGCCTTGGGTGCCATGGTTTCGTGTGAGGTGTCCCTGCTCATGGCAGGGGGTTGGAACTGGATGATCTTAAGGTCCTTTCTAACCCAAACCATTCTGTGATTCTATGAACTGCCTGACTCTTAATGTTGCAACTAGAGAGGATTTACTAGATTGAGTATGTCCACTCTTCTCTGATTTGGCTTCATGTGATCTAGAGGGGTTCCATGAACATTCTTTGGACTTCTAGTTGCCTTTGCAACTTCAGATTGCTGGGTAGAAAGTCTTGTGTCATGGAGTCATAGAATGGCTTGGGTTGGAAAGGACCTTAAGATCATCCAGTTCCAACCCCCTGCCATGGGCAGGGACACCTTGCACTAAATCACGTCACCCAAGGCTCTGTCCAACCTTGCGTCATGGTGTCTTCCATAAAAGACAAAGTAGTCAGTAGGCACGGGCTGAAAACCAGTGAGCTGAAGTGATTTGGGATGAAGCTCTCAGTCAATTTTGGTATAGGTCCTTGTTGCCTGTANGTCTTCCGTAAAAGACAAAGTAGTCAGTAGGCACGGGCTGAAAACCAGTGAGCTGAAGTGATTTGGGATGAAGCTCTCAGTCAATTTTGGTATAGGTCCTTGTTGCCTGTAAATAACTCCGTGCCACTGCTTGGAGCTAGGTTGGAAAGTTGGACTCCAAACGTGTTCCCAAGAAGCAATCTGCTTTCTTTCCTAGGCCAAAAGATATCAATGTCTATTCCATTTTTGGTCCATTTCTCCTGCTTCTAGAAGCAGTGATGATGTGTTGATTCCCAGAACATGCGCTTACTGCAGATTGCAAAGGCGTGACTTCTCCTGATGCATCAAAATGTCCCTGTGAAGCACTGAAATGTGCTTTGTTTGAAGATGGGCACTAAAATCGCTCCTTTTCCCCCAAGATTTAAAAGCTTCGGAGAATCACAAACTTGTGAACAACTGCAAGTCTGTTCCTAAATTGAGTGATAAGTAACTATATGTAGAGGAGTTTGCTTTGCCCTGCCAAAGAGCTGTAGTTGCTTTTAGAGTGGGACATAATAGATATTAAGAGCAATTCTCTCATTGAGAGGGTGGTCAGGCACTGGAACAGGCTGCCCATGGAATTTGTGGAATCACCATCCATGGAGGTGTTCAAAACCCATGTAGATGAGGCCCTTAGTGCCATGGGTTAGTGGTGGCCTTGGCCGTGCTGGGGTGAAGGTTGGACTTGATGATCTTAGAATCATTGAATAGTTAGAGTTGGAAAGGACCTTAAGATCATCCAGTTCCAACCCCCTGCCATAAGCAGGGACACCTCACACTAAACCATGGCACCCAAGGCTTCATCCAACCTGGCCTTGAACACTGCCAGGGATGGAGCACTCACAACTTGGGCAACCCATCCCAGTGCCTCTGCACCCTAAGAGGAAAGAATTTCTTCCTTATATCTTATATCTTATATCCTTATATCTTAAAGGTCTTCTCCATCCTGGTTGATTCCAAGAGTCTATGAGTCTGAGTTCATTGGTTATGTCTGACCTGTTTGGAATGCTAGTGCATGAAAAGGTAAAGTAGAAGCATCAGAGTCTTTTGAGGTGTGTCCTCTCTGAAGCCTTATCCTTCCTCGATTTGGAGTTACCATCTTGGACGTGTTGTCCAAGTGGTAAATCTCAGCAACAAGTCTAATAAGGCTATTTAATGAAGGTATTACTAGAGGTGTGAAGGTCAGCAGTGTCGCATGGCAAAGAATACAGACCCTGCTGTTTAAAAGGTAGATTGCAAGCTACAAGTCACATTTAGTTCTTAGAAACTAATTATCAGCTTTGCAGGCCATAGAAGGTGCCTGCAGAGAGCTCTTTCTAAGGCAGACGTGCTGGTTGAAAGCCTCTGCGCTGCTTTTAAATAACATAATTCCATGCCAAGAAGCTATTGCTCTGGTAGAGCAAAAGTTACCTTTTTCTTCCCCTTCTTTTCCCTTTTTAATCAATTAGCAGAACAAATATATCGCCACTATATTTAGTCTGGAGAAACTCACTGTTAGTTTTCAACAGGATGTTATGCTAAGAGAACACAGCTAAGGAGAGAGCTGCTGAAGAAGGAGGGTGGATGCTGTTGGAAAGAGCCAAATTCAGCCTTTGCTTATGATTTTTCACCATATTTTGCCCTTTCTGCCCTCAAACTTGAGTTCCTCTCTCCTTGGTGAGTTGTAGATTGTCACTCGATTTAAACAGCATCCTCTCTGTACTTGGGGAGGATGGGAAAGCAGAGAGACCCCCTTTGAGTTGCCTCAGATTTGTGGGGTGTTTCAGAGCATGGATGCTCAGCCCAGGGATGCCTCTCAAGAGGGAAGTGGTTTTGGTGGCTGGATATATAATGCTTTAGCTATAATGTCTTCGTGTTTAAATTCCTATTGCTAAAGGCTTGTTCCTCCTGTTGAGCACATGGCTTCATGTGGCAGCATGCAGGTAACCTCGAGGGCAGGTAGTGGAGGTTTACTGCAAGCAGATACTGCTCTCAGCCTCCCCCAAATGTTCTTATATTGTGCAAAGAAGCCACAATGGTTTCTCTTGCTATCTGTGAACTGTAAACCTTAGCTTTTCCTTGTATTTACCCATATGAGTATTTGCATCCCTCCTAATTGCACACAGTGTCAGGCATCCATGTAGCATGTAAAATCTTACTTGCTTGCCTTTAGGGAGGCCTTCGGTTTGTCTTCCTAGTTGTTGCCTTCAGAAGCAAACCTGGACCTGGTGTATGCTTGCACCTTGCTGGGGTACTGAGAGAAGGATGATGCTGGTAGCGATCAACTAGGATTAACCTGTGAGCCCTTGTAAACTCGATATTGGCAGTGGGTTATTCCTGGAAGAGGTACATGAGGGGGAATGCTTCCCAAGTGTGAATTAGCAGGGGTTTATTTTAAGCCCACTTTGAACTTGGTTACCCTCAGTTGCTTCCTCTACAGAGTTCTCCATAGATTATTCACAGGCAGTTCGCTGTTGGGAGCAGGTCTCTGGAGATGCAAGTGGTGCTGTTCACTCCTATTGCCTGGCTGGCTGGATGTGAATCACAGTTCTAGATTGCTCTTGAACCCTGGGGTAAGATGTGCCTTGCTGTTTATTGAACCTGGATGCTCCTATGAATGATCCCGCTAGTAAATCAGTTTGGGAGGCAGAAGGTAGAGACACAGGGAGACTTCCCAAGCAAGGCAAGAGCCCCATGGGTGTTTGCAGTGATTGCTTCAAGTTTTGTCCTTGCCTTGCTCTTGTTATTGGCTTGTTCATGTGGGTATTTTTTTGCTCAATTGAAGGCTTTGCTGGATGAACCCCTTCAACCATAACCTTCAAAAGTGCCATCGAAAGCACCATGGTCAGAAAAGCCACTCTCTGGAAGTGGTGGAGGATTTCACCTTCTCCATTCTTCAGAAGTGCCCTGTTTGTGCTCTGAAAATCTGAGTTTAATTTGTATTTCCCCTCTCTTTCTAAAATGTAAGAGATCCTTCCAGTGTCTGAAGGGGGCTACAAGGATGCTGGAGAGGAACTCTGCATCAGGGACTGGAGTGGTAGTACAAGGGGTGATGGGTTCAAACTGAAACAGGGGAAGTTTAGATTGGATATAAGGAAGAAGTTCTTTACTGTGAGGGTGCTGAGGCACTGGAATGGGTTGCCCAGGGAAGTGGTGAATGCTCCATCCCTGTCAGTGTTGAAGGCCAGGCTGGGCAGAGCCTTGTGTGGCATGGTTCAGTGTGAGGTGTCCCTGCCCATGGGCAGGGGGTTGGAACTGGATGATCTTCAGGTCCTTTCCAACCCAAACCGTTCTCTGATTCTATGATCTGCATCCACCCTGAGATCTTGCCACTTCTGATGAAGCTCAAGGCGAAGCAGGCTCCCGTCTCCATTGTGGCATTCACTTTTTACTCTGCCAATGGTAGTTTTCATGTTGAAACCCTATTAGCAGTGACTCAGAGGAATGCATTTGGTAAATGGTGTTTTACACAACCGGCTTTTGCTGCAGGAGCCCACCTGCAGTGGTGGCCGCAGAAGTCCGCTGGCAGATAGATGTGTTAGTACCAGCATCCCAACAGCCCCGTCTCCTGCAGAGCTCAGCTTTGCAGGAAAAACCTCCCCCATCACCTTGATGTGCTCTGTACCATCAATTCTTCTTCTATGATTAAAGCTCTGCTATGCTTCATCTGCATCATGCTTTTCCAGGTGGACCAGAACAGCTTCTCTCTGTTGTCCAGTTGGTGTAAACCATGATGCTAAGGACAGGCAAACCGTGCCCTTGATGCTGAAGGTGTTGGAGGCTGAGGCTGTGCTGACAAAGCTCATGGGAGTAGCAGGGTTTATTCAAGGCAGGAGTGTGCTTCTGAGTACCTGATCTGTCCTTGTCCCCTGCAGCTCTGTAGTAGCTTGGCTTCGGTGTTATAATTGCATTAGGTGTCTGTCCTCCAGTTTTCCTCCCTGCTCTTTCCACCCATCTTCACTGTGTAATATATGCAAGTTCTGCTGCAAAGCAAACCCAGAATAGGAAAACAACACGGATGTGATAGGGACATCTAGGAAGAGATATCCCATTGTTCCCAGGTATTCCAGGAGGAGATAGGAGGAGAATCCCATAGTTCTTTGCATTGTTCCCACCTGTTTTTTGGAAAGGATGGGCATTCCCCTTACAGTTAACATGTCTTTAGCTGTAACATAAGGCTTTGTAAATGCAGCCAGTGAATGGGGTAGGAAGAGAGCTGGGACGTTCCCTTGCTCTGCTCAAGCATCCCAAGTGACCAAGGATGTGGGTGAGTGGGGAGCACAGGGTCTCTGTGGTTAATCTGCTGATGCTTAAGCCTTTAAGCCAGACACGTTAGATAGGAAGTTACCCAAATGCATGTCAATGTGTGCACACAATTTATTGATAATATTTTATATATAGATACTGAATCACAGAATGGTTTGGGTCGGAAAGGATCTTAAAGATCATCCAGTTACAAGCACCCTGCCACGGCCAGGGACATATAGTAATACCTTATATATATATATGGAAATAAATATACCTAATATATGATATATTTTATACTTGCACAGGTTTATTTACTCACTCTTTCTTCTCTTTGGCATTGATTTGAATCCACTTGTGTGTTGGTGCTGCTTGGTCCTTCCCTGCAGCGTGCAGAGTGATGCATACTGAGCTTTCAGATATAGCTGGGAGGGTAATGGGTGCCAAAGGAAATCACAGGTGAGTGTTTGGTGCAGTCTGACTGCTTAAAGAATACAACCATTCCTTAGTTTTGGTGGCTTTTTTGTTGTCATTGCTCTTCTTTGTACTTTTGGGGGGTTTTGTTTTACGAAAACAGGCTTTATGAGGACTTTGGGAATATAAGGGGAGAGAGCTGGGACTGTTCAGCCTGGAGAAGAGAAGGCTCCAGGGAGATCTTAGAGCAGCTCCCAAAGCCTAAAGGGGCTGCAGGAAACCTGTAGAGGGGTTTCGGACAAGGGCCTGTAGGGACAGGCCAAGGGCAATGGCTTGAACCTGCCAGAACAGGGGAGCCTGAGCTGAGCTCTGAGGCAGAAGCTGTTCCCTGGGAGGGTGCTGAGGTGCTGGCACAGGGTGATGGCCCAGAGAAGCTGTGGCTGCCCCATCCCTGGCAGTGCTCAAGGCCAGGTTGGACACAGGGGCTTGGAGCA